>CAIGRN010132279.1:0-27108 GCA_903798345.1 Fraxinus anomala
CCCAATAGTTGAGTTTTTGTTGCTAAGTCTATTATAGGGGGTATTAGTCTTTCAAACAATATTTCAAACTTTCTAGTGTTCGCCCCCTGCACTAGCCAATTGTAATTTCCTGTTTTCTTCAATTTTAATTTCTTGCTATCAGTAATCAATGAACAAGTTACTTTCAATTGTGTTTCAAGCTTTCTATTATTTGTAATCAAAATTTCTTTCGTCCTGAAAAGATCGAGAAAATGTGGAAGGTAGTCTAGCGGAGCAGACTACTGTCGCACGGTGTCCCTTTCTGTACTAAGAAGAAAGGCATCCCATGAAACTGTGGATGTTCTGCTCAGGAATGATAATTTCATCGCATAACATGAGATCATGTATTTTCCTCGTCAAGCAAACTTATTTTCTTGTACAGTTGGGATTTATTTATGGTAGAAATGAGGAAGCGTGTTGTTTCAAAATCAAAGGTTGGTTGGAAGCCCCTATTTGGTTAGCTAAAAGTCAAATATTTAGTAAATTTTGATAAAAGCTGTTAAAATGTGTGATTGAAAAAATTAATAAAAGTTGTGGGTCTCATGAAATATGCGATTAAAAATGAGTTTGAAGAAAAATGAGTTATAAAAATGAGGGTTGAACAGAGGCGAGGTGTAGTCGAACACATTACTTTTATGAGTAATTAAATTTGTTACTTTGTAGTGAAATCGATATGACATTTCATCAATACTTAGCATTATGTATATTTATTACAATATATTTGAAATTTATTTATTTAAATTATAAACATTATGTGTAATTACTATAATATATTTCAACTCCTCAACAAATGACATATTTGTATAATTTGGATATATTTATTTTTTTAATAATTTAATAAGGACAATATTATCAACTTAAAAATTTGTATGAGCAAAGAGCTTATTTCTGCTTCTATAAAAAGCTTAAAAACCTTTTCTTTTCTTTGCCAACAAGCACTTTGAAATATCAGCGGTTGAATAATATCAAGAAATTAAAAAGAAGAAAATAAAAATGTCAAAGGTCATTAGAAAGCAAGGGGAAAAATTAAAATATAAACAATCCAAAGACGATGATGACAAGATAGAGAAAATCGGCAAGCATGGCGACGAGCATGGTGGCCACGGTGAGCAGGTGAAGAAGAAACTCAAGAAGAAGATTCGCAACAAAGGTCATAGTAGAAGACACCATGGCGAGGGTGAGGAAGAGGAATATGAGGAAAAATGTAGCGGGAAAAGATGAATAAGAGGAGGAAGAGGAAGGTGAAGATGAAGATGAAGATGAAGAAAAGGAAGACGAGAAATAAGGTGGTGAAGTCGAGTTTGATTTTTAGTTTAATAAAATAGTTCGCTTCTTTAATTTATGTTTGAGAAGTCATTCAATTATAATTTATGTCGATTAAATATATTTTTTATTCACACAATTTATAGGACTCATAGTTTTCAAACATGCAGCATTGATTTATCCATTAGTCTTTTATCATTTACATCTTTCTATTTATTTGCATGTTATTTCATATTTAAACCTAGTTGATCGATCCATAAATGTTTATATGTAATTATTGTCGCAAAAATCACAAGTGTACAATAGTACAACAAATAATATGGTGATACTTTTAAGTATCATTTATCTTTCCCAATAGGATTTTATTACTAATTATCAAGATTAATAGTTCCAACTTTATCTGAATAATCGACTTAAAATGATTTCAAACTAAAAATCTAACTAAGATCAATAAAATCCATTTGTTGGTTGGAAAGCTAATCGGGTTCATTTTTTATTTTTTTAAATATGCAATCCCGATTTATTTGATAGTATTTTTCGAGTAAAATCAAAACTATTTAATTACAATATAATCAACTGCATTAAATAGCTAGTAATCCTCGTGATCACATAAATCATAAGAGTATATCTCTATCCACTGTCCAAATTTTTTGTTTTCGATATTTCAATCTAAAACTCATAAATATCCCATCAGTCTCATTATGGTACACAAACCATTTAAAAGTTGACATAGCTTGTAGAAACATTAAAATCAAATTTTGGAAAAAAAGTATTATAGAATAATGATTTTTTGAAAAACGTGTAGTTAAAAAAGAAGGATAAATTTTAAATTTGTGCGTAATATTGTTTTATTGAAAGATGTGTCGTTGAAAAGAAGAAATATAAAAATGCATTAGAACGCTAAATTCAACAAATAAATACAAAAGCATGAAATGAAATCTATACTTTAATTATACTTTAATGTCAAAATTCGCAAGTAAAATTAAACTGTTATACTAAGCTAAATTGTTTGTCCTAAGTACGAAATTTATCTAATCATGTTCATCAGATATAAATGCGTAATATATGAAAACGAAATCACCCAGATTAAGAATAAAAATGGAAAACGAGAGTTATGGTTGAATATCGAAATTCCTAAATCTCCTCTTGACAATTTAAATTGTTCACTTCTTTCGAGCATTTCCCCATTTTGGCCCCATCTTCCGTGATAGTCCGTGTCCGAGTTCTCTCATGCCACTTCTCCGCGAAGGTGAGAAAACTATACTTTCCGCTGAAGAATCCTTCAAGCCGGTGATGGTTATAGAAGCAATATGGGGCTCTGATGATCAAATCCAACAAATGACTTTGGCCATAGAAAAGTTGATAGTAAGTCGTTAGAAGACAAAGATGTATAAATTGATGCACTTGTGAACAAACTCGAGTTGCAAAGATATATAAATTGCTAGACCTACTTTAACATCAACGATCTAAAAGTATTTTGATATACGACCAGCAAGGTTAATCTAAACAAAAAATATTCTTGCATAAACTACAAAATTAAGAAAAATCTTGAAAGGAAAATTAAATCCAACTTACTAAGATCTTGTAAAGAAAATAAAATTCGCAACAATGAAGATCCCAACTCACAATCTTGATAGGAGGCTATAATGCATTCAAGCCAACAAATTTATATCTATATGTGTAATGAAGAACAGTTTCTGATTCCCAGCTTTACAACAAAGCACAAAAGAAACAACCAGCAATTCATATAAATTCTTCTTGCTGAAATTACTGCACTTGGACAAATAATATAGGGCTAAACACAAATATTAGCATGTCAAACAGGATGAAATATACAACTTTTCAAGGTCGGGAAGAGCAACTAGTCCAACTTCTTGAGTAGTCAAAATATTGAACAAGGAGGAGCATTTGAAACAATTACTCATTCGAAGCGCTGGGTTATTCTTCTCCCACAGAAGAGATTTCTGCACAAGATAAGCAGATGTGCGCATATTACGGGTCGAATCCAATGACAAAAAGTTTAAAGAAAAAGATAAATATGAGAATTAGAAACCCTAATTCTATCACCAAGAGTAACAAAATCGCAGAAAGAAAATAGACATAAGAACATGCAAGATTTATAGGTATTCATTACAATGTGAGATTACGTCTCCTTCTACCGCTGCAATACTGGCTCCGCATAACGGCAATAATTAGGCTTTTCAACTTAACATAATAAATATGTAAATTAATAAATATGTAAATTAAGATGTAACTATAAACAGTGAACACACAATTGTGGGTTTTCGATATTCATATTGTTGGTGTTCTAACTCACCATAAACATGTGCATACTCCCTAAGTCATATTGAATTATTGATGGTTTTGCTTTCAATATTTTCTGAGGGTTTTGTGCTGTCAGTAAAGTAAAATCCAGTTGCCAACATATAATAAGGTTGCAGGTATTGGTCATAATTTTTTTTTTCATCAAATCAGTGGAATGGACTCGTTAAATGAAAAGACCTGAAAGTTAGCTTGACAAAATTGCAAGAGAAGGAAGGGATATTCATTTTGGAGATTAAAAAGATGTAAATATTATGTCGTATGCCAAATTGTTGGGTGCATTTTACAATTAATATTGGGCTGATAGTGTATTGAACAAAAAATTAAATAGTTCTCAAGACCATCAAGGTTAGGAACCTATAAAGACATTTTGTACCTCGTAATTATTCCTTGTTAGCACAAGAGAAATAGGAAAAATCCTAAATTTAATTCTCTCTAAATCCAACTAGTGGCCATGAATTGTTCATGGTATTGGAGTTCCAAGTTCGTTCTTAAGCATGTGGATTATTATTAGATGCTAAACATATAGAGAGATGTGGCGTGCTGAGATCGTGGAAAATTCAAAATCGTCCCAGTGTAATCGTCAAAGTATAATTCTTATCACATACTATATCTAAATACAAAAATGATCCGACCTTTGAGTAACGAAATTGTTTTACTACTATGCATGTTTAACTAAATATTCAACAAAACAGATGTAATTGGTTTAAAAATATCGACACGAAAAGGCATTTTGTATAGCGTTAAAATGCTAATGATGACAATAGAACATGACAATAGCTAGTCTTAATAAAGTTCTACTCCTATGCGGTACATTTGTAGGGTAAAATTGGGTAGTACTGGATGTATTATTGAAGAAATATAAACTAAAATCTTTTTCATTGTACTATTCAATTTTGTCAGCCTGTGTAGTAAATATGCAGTTGGGGTTTATGAAGATTAAAGCACAAAAGCATTGGAAGTAAATCAAATAAAGTAAAGTGGTGGTCATGTTGTTTGAACAGTAAACTAGTGTGAAGAGCATAATGTTAGAGTTACTAACGGAAAGCATCCTTGACGTGGCTTTTTCTTCTCCCTTTGTTTTTGTGGTGGCTTGATAACTACCCTGATAGCAGCATCAAAAACCGCTTTTACATTCTGCATATCGCAATGAGAAGGCAGAAAGTCAGTTACATTATAAATTTCAAAGAAATCCAAGATATACATCAAGCAACATCATCTGGAATTACAAAAGAAAATGAATCACAGAATCTGGCTCAAGTGCAACAAGCAGCATGTCCAACTATCCCATACACATTCAGGCAAATATTATATATACACAGACAAAACACAGTGTATCAGCCTGTAAACCGCCATTACATTTAAAACCAACCAATATGCTTTCCCATTGTAATGGACCACTTTAAGAAATAGCCTGTCAATGGGTATATAACCTGTACGCAGATGATCAGGTAATGTTCTTCTGAGGACCCAATTATCAGTTATAAACTTTGTTCAATTTCAGAAATAAGTTTTGGATGAGATACTACTAATTGGTTGTTGAATGATCAAGTATGGATGATTCTCATTATGTTAACACGTCTTATATCAAAAAATTGATTTTCCTGATTTATCTCCCACTTCCCATATTACTCTTTTAGCTCATCTGCCATGCCTATGAACTGTTGAAATGAATACTTGAATTATGAGTTGACTCCAGATTTGATAGAAAAACCAGATATAACCATATGAAAAAAGAATAAGGCCACAAATGATTATTCTGGAAAGAGCAAATAGACTTTTCAGACAGACTTATCATGTGAAATCGGAAAATATTATGGGTGGAGATCGATGGATCCTTTATTTTACAAGTTTCATCATTTAACTAGCAAAAGAACTACTTGTTGCAAAATGAAAAGCTCAACCATTACCTGTTGAGTTTTAGAGCTGCATTCAATATAGTAAGTGGCGCCAATTTGTTTACGGAGCTCCTCTCCCTGGTTAATTATACATACACAAATCAGTTATTCTAAGATATAGATAAAAACCAGAGAGCTAGCAGCTGCCAATGATGAGAAGCCATGCCTGCACAGTGGTCACAGGAACTAATCCTGGATGATCAGCTAGGTAGTGCCTATCCTCGCGAAGGTCTATTGATTAAAACAATCTTTAGTTTGCATAATTATATGAAAAACATAATAAACAGGAAAACAATAGTGAAAGAGTAAAAATTATTAGTTCAACTATGACGTAAATGCTACAGAAATATCATAATTCATACAATAAAACAGTTTCTTTTGAAAGGAAAAGTGGAAAAAAGGCATATGCAATGTTTAGCTATGATTGGTCCCTTGAAGAATTTTCACTGGTATTATGGAAGAATTGTGTCAGATAATTGATAATTCAGAAGGGTCATAAAGAACTAGCATTAGAACTGGAAAAGGGTATCCAAACTATAGGTTCAATTAAATACAAGGATTTATAGCCTATTTAATATAATCTATGATATGCTGACACCTAGATCGAGGTTCAACACCACCGGTGCTAGATAGCGTTATTCTCAAACCATAAGGATGTTTTCTGCTTGTGTGGTTTTAACACAAAATCTCAATTACTAGACATCATTGAGAAATGATGAGAAACTTGGAAGAAAAAGGCACCTAGGAAGAGTAAATAAAATATCGAGCACTTGATCTAGTGGTTTGCCCTTTTGAAAGCATGATGTTAAAATTCTCATATGATTTGAGATGCCAGAAGGTTATGGACTGTCAATTGCAAACGTGAAAAACCACATGCAGAAATTACCAGATCAAAAATAGGATTTGACTCCCTCCACGGGATTGGGCATATATATTTTCTCCAATAATTCCTTATACTTTGGAATTACTAACCATTACATTTTAAACCCTTGCTCCAATGGATAAGAAGATAAGAGGAGAATAATAATCCACTTGTCACCACATAGAATTTGAAGTAGTTACAAAAGATGGGAAAAAATGAAAGAAGAAGAAAAAGGGATTTCTCAGCATCAACCACACCTGATGTTGCTGGGAAGCTGCCAAACAATTTCAATGTCAACAAAAATCATAAGTTTTTACATGCAAAGTGTGATCCATACTACCGGTTTGCTTTATTTCTATTGTCAGACTTCAAACCTATCATGCCTTTCAATCACTCTTAAAGTAGAAGAAGAATAAGACATATCCCATATGCTAAAATGTTAAAAGGGTCTGATGTATAATGTTACACCTCTCTATGTGTTCAAGTGGAATATATTTATCAAGACATGGCTGAAGACGAGCCTAACAAGGGATCCAAAGGTAAAGAGAAAAGAAGAGGTTATAGTAGAATTGCTCACATTATTAAAAAATTCCAAAGCTATCCTGAATGGGCTCATGCATGTATTTCATTTTTTTTTTATTGGTATCACAAAGGTGGATTCGGGCTCCATATCTTCAGAGGAATTTTACTAAAGTTTTGGTAGACTTTCGCAGATGGGTCTTCCTCCAAATAAAAAAAAAAAAGGCCAACCAGGCCACTATCTTGACTCACTTTTCTCTGTAGGAAAACTCCCCTAAGTAATATACATGCTATATGTCTGTTTGTGTGCATATGTTTGTCTACACACACACACAACGAGACAAATGCTAAGAAAAGAAAATGGGATTGGTTAACAGCACACCACATTTGCTATCCATATTTCAGACACAACATCTTTTGCAATCAGAAACAGATAGATTTAGCCGCATTAGCCAAGGACATTCAATGTGACAAGGACAAACCTATTAGGGAAAAATGAGATGGTATCAAACTTTACCGTCAATTGATTAACCATGATATAACAGGAAAGGAAACGAACAAAACAACAACATTTTCAACAGAAAAAGCAAGGATAATTGAAGCCTTGGACGATACAACATACCTAACTTGGTGCCAACTAGTACCACTGGGATCCCAGGTGCAAAATGCTGAAGTTCAGGGATCCACTGCCCAAGAAATACTATTAAAATCATATTAAACACTACGATTCCGTATAAAAAATGCTATGTACGAAAAGAATTATTGGAAATACACAGCTTTCAAGAATTATGCACCTTTTTAACTATGTTCTCATAGCTTGCCCGACTAACTAATGAAAACGCTAAGACAAACACATCTGCTCCCCTGTAGCTCAAAGGCCTTAATCTGTTGTAATCTTCTTGACCTGTAGATGCAATCAAAACACCAAAAACATAAATTTGAATCAGATAAGAGAACTTTTTATTGGGCAGGAGGTAATTGTTAGGAGAATTCATTCTTAAATTAGAAAATCATAGTGAAATATCAATTGAAAAAACAAACTGATTTTAATAGTGAGAATGAGCTTACCAGCTGTGTCCCAAAGCCCTAAGTTAACTGTAGTTCCTTCAACTACCACATTTGCACTGAAGTTATCAAACACTGTTGGTACATAGTCCTGAAGTTGCAACAAAAGAAATTAATAAATACTATCATTAAGTACTTGTTTGATACATAATGGAATTTCTTTTTCTATGGTAATACAGTCCGATCTTGTCCAATCCTTCCTATCAGTAAGGCCATAAATGCGCAAAACAAACATAGGGAGATAAACACAAATTATCAGAGTCCAAGGAAGATAATGCTAAAAGAAAAAGGAAAAAAACCCAGAAAAATACCCTTTCTACCTACAAAACCAAGAGAAAAGCTGCAAAATCCAGATGCATACGGACGATTAAGTAATAAAAAAGAAAAGAAAAGAAATCTACATGATTACACTGTATATTTGAGGAAATTGTCCAAAAAAGTATCTGACAAACAAATGGTACATATAAATCATAAACTGATAAACTTCAAATTGATCATTTCAAAAAAACAACAAAATGTTTCCATTAAAAAAAAGGAAAGTAGACTGACTGTGGGGAACTTGTTACTGGTATAGCAAATGAGCATACAAGTCTTGCCAACAGCCCCATCACCAACAGTCACACACTTGATGAATCTTGAAGCCATTCTAACATCTGAACACTGCCCAAGAAAACTTTCAAGACTACAAAAATTATATACTTTTTAATACAGAAATAGAGTAAAAAAATCCAAACTTTGTGAGGTATTCGGTGGTTGAAATGGTTGGAAAAGCATGTTTTTTTATGAAACGGGAGAGAGGAGAGAGAGAGAGTGTGAAGCATACGTGAATAGGTCACGCGACTCTTATTCATAATTCATTGACACAGTCTTTAGCAGAGTTGTTGAAATTTTTTTTGGCCCATAAATTAAAATTTGGATCTTTATTAATTTTTATTTTTATCAAATCCGGTTCTACCTGCCATAATACCTTCCGTAAATGACGGTGTAGAGTAGTGTATTTATTGTGTATGGTCTTTTTACCCTTTTTAGACAGTAACTAGTAAGGAGTAAGGACACATCTGCATTTACTAGTCCCAGAATAAGTGGGTGTAAGTTAATAGAATTTTCGTATTCATTAATGAGAAATTTATTTTTTTCATCGAACCTCTTCCACAAGAAATTATACCCGTGATCAGCCGGTGTGCCAACTTCATCTGATTTTAAATGTTTATATATATTATTTTTTGAATAATTAATGGGTTTATGAGTAACTTTTCTTTCTTATTTAAAAGTTAAAAAAAAAAAAAGATATTTGGTTTGAAATAATTTAAAGATTACTAGTAAAATAAAAAGAAATTGGCTAAAATACATATACTTCTATATTATTCGTGGGAATCCCTTGCGCGCCTTTATTCGTAGAGAAACATGGCGACAATATTCATTTTATAATGATACCGTCAAATAACTTATACTATCAAATAACTTTATAAATACACTCTAAACGTCTTTCCTCCCACAATTCTCCATGATAATATTATACAAGTACTTAATTTTTGTACGTGTTATTTGACGCCCAGAACTATACGTCCATGGATGATTCTAAGGGCGTCCATATGATCCGAGAACGATGTTGAGAACATTAATAAAGAATATTCATGAAAATTGAAGTTGACATTTCATTAACAGAATTCACCATCAAGGCCAACAACCATGATGACACTCTTCCAGTGCAATGGTCCTAAAAAGTATTAGGAATATGAAGTTCTAACTCACAAGAAAGCAACCCAGCAGCAGCTAATAATTACAAGTGCAGTTTTAACAATGTCTTATCCTAGGAATTAATGGATACCACAAAATTTAGTACATGTTAGAGATGATGGTAAAGAGGTGGGGATTCCCCGATCTTCATGGGGATGCGGCCCATACTGAGTGGGACTCCCCAACTAATTAGGGATAGTGGCTAGAGTTCATGTTCCGGGAAAGGGACGGGAGCGGGGAACATAGTCCCTGATAAATGAATATATTTTAATCATTATATTTATATTATAAAAAATATGTATAAAAATTGTAGTGATACTAATCGACTAAAAATTAAAGACCACAAATTCAATTAACAATCCCTTCAAATGTTAAAGCTCATAGCCTCGATTTGGCAAGTTTTATAAATGATTTATAAAAAATAATAATAATAAGTCTCACGAAATGTAAGAAGAATATTCACGAAATTTAAGTAGGCTTTGCTTTTGCTTTTGTTTCTGCTTGCGTAAATTTAAAGCTTGATTCACGTTCATATGGAATCCTCAGTAATTTTCTACAACCCCGAGTTTTGTGTGATTTGGTTTGAATTCGTCTCTTTATGCATTAAACTACATGAAAAGCCAATAGGAACACATGTTAATTCAAGTACTACAAAAATTTTGTACAGTAGCTAAATTGGAAGAACCGTGCTAGGATTACAGAAAAAAAACTTACAGAACATTTACCGACACTCAGAAGGTAGGGGGTCGGTGGTTTTTTCTTTCATTTTTTATTCACGTAGGGCCCACCCGTATGAGGGTCTGTTAAACTTCTGGCAAAGGAATAGTTCTGGGAATCCAGTTTAATCCAAATTGGAAAGTTCACGAATCTCTAAAGCAAGAGAAATGTCAAGGAAGTTCAATCATTAAATACTTTAGTGGGTTGGCAAAAGGCTTAAGTAAAGAGTAAGCAATGTAATGAAAGAAGGGCTCATTAATTATACACATCATCAGATCAAGAAAAAGTACGAGAAATGTGTATTTTTCAGCACGGCCAATTTTATTTTTTAATTTTTTTGGGGGAAAAAGAAAAGGCATCCAGTGGGTTGGACCAAACTTGGGCTCTAAATTTACTAAAAAATGTGACCCATCTAAAAGTGTTGGGGGCAAGTGCCCATACAATGGGTTTGTTTGGACGGAAAAATTCGCATTTACATCGTTACAAAATAAAATTTCAAATTATACTATGTTCGTTAATAATTCATAAAATACTGTAGAATTTATTAAATATTTTAAGAAATACTATACTCCAAATTTAGAACCCAAACACTCCTATGTAACTGACTTTTTTTAGAATTTTCCTAAGATTAAGGCTTTCATTTAATTTCCCTCCAAACTCAATACAAAATTAAAAAAGCAGAATAGGCAAAACGTACCCAATTCAATTATGTAGTCCCTCTGTATGGTTGTGTAATGTCAAATATAGAAAAATAATTTAAAAAATAGGACTTACATCTTTCCAATTTCTAACTTTGGTTTTGAGTTTTATTACCCCAATTCAAAATTATATATATGTGTATGTATGTATGCTGTAAATGTTTTTTTGTGTTTTGTATCACAGAATGTGGTTTGAAGGTGATTTGTTATTTTCTGGATTGGGGATTCAGGATTTTAATTTTATTCGAAAATGGTTTTATGGAATTCTGGGTTTTCTTTGATAAAGACTACAATTTTGGGATTTCGATAAAATGAAATGGGGGGTTATTTGTTGGAGTAACAGAAGCTGTGTATTATATGAATTTTTATTTTAAAATGGGTAGTACATGTAATTTCCTCTTGTTGAGAGGAATAATTAACAAAGTTGGGGTCGGAGGATATTTGATAAGTGTATTTTATACATTTATTCGGGGTCTAAAATAGCGATATTTGATATTTTTTTGACAAATATATCCTAAATTGTTGTATTTTATATTAAATAGATAAAAATCAACAAGGAATCGAAAGAAATAAGCGAGAATTGGTGAAAAAGTGAAGAGTCCAAAGTTTGAGGACCAAATTACAAATATTCAATAATTGATTCAGCCCACAAGACGATACTTTAAAGATTGTTAGAAAACAATTGAATGAAATTAGAACTCAAAAAGGAATGGAATATGATCAAAATCAATTTTCAATCGCACAACTTATATTTCAGATTTTTAGTCAAAAATTGAAATTCATTTTTGGCGTAGTAAACGTTCAAATTGGAAAAATTCTATTTCTATAAAAGTTGTAGCCCTTTGAGTTAGATTTCTAACTCACTTTGAATTACCTCAATCGTATATCGGGAAAAAAGTTATGACCAAAATACTGACTGCTGTGTAGGGACAACAAAATTCGTACGCGAAAGCAACTTTTCTTACTCGATTGGAACTCTTTTGTAAACCAATTTGGACGTGATTTTTAACTAATTTTATACTCTTATAAATACCTAAAAGCAAAATACATATTGGAGACCTCTCATATGCATCTCATACTCCAATATACATCAATTATTATCATCAAAAGAAGAAAATTTATAGTTTTTGTTAGAATTTGAAGGGGACTTGCAAGAATTCAATCAAGTGAATATTCAAACTTAATTTGTGGACAAATAAGAGAAGGTGTAAGCGGAGATTCATCAAAAAATCATTGAAGAGATTCAAGATTCATCTTCTCAATTTATTAAAAATCCGAGTTATGTCTTTTCACTTAAATATGATTTCTTGTAATTTTGATATATTAGATTAGTTTTATACCTTGTTAGGATGAGATGAATCATTGTTTTGAAATTTTTAATATTAATTAATTATTTTGACAAATAGTATGTTTATTTTTTTGTATGTTTATTATTGTTTTCACCGACTTTTCAATTAACTACTAATCGAGATGATTTATTGGAATCTATTATTATCAAGAGAGATAATAGATATTTAGCTAAAAATTATAAACATTGTAAAGTTCGATAGGGAGATAAAGGTATACCTACATAATTTACATGGTTTTCATATGTGTTCTAGATCGTTTAATGCATTTATCATGTTCGCATATTTCATTGAGATATAGAAATGTTATATGAGGAAAATATATTTGATAACTATCGAGAAATGTTTTAAATTATATTAGAAAAATTGACCAACAAAAATGAGTATAAACTGTCACTTTAATTTGGTGTGCTAAAAATGGATTAACAAAATTCTTCTTGGAACTCTCCATGATTACACATTACTTTTGAGAAGTAAGAATCTTTTTGTAAAATTGCAAAATTCAGGCCATGAATTGGTTAAAAACATAATATTTAAAATGGTTAATATATTTACATCACTTACAAATATTTAGAACACGTAATTATATTATTTATCACCTACAAAAATTGTTCACAGATATCAAATTTCCGAATAGTCATGCAAGATGAAATCACAACTAGAATCTCTTCATCTTGTATCTCAAAATTAATTATTCAAACAGAATTGAAGTGTTTTTCAAGAATTGATTATTTAAACAATAATTTATTGTTGATTTAGTCAAAAGTATTAAAAATATACTTTTAGGTCTATATTATTGTCAATGGAGTTAAAAGATGAAAGAAGCTAGTAATAGCATTACAACTATTATTTACACTAATATGTGGATTAGAAAAACTTGACAATAAAGGTACGTGTTACTCAAAACTTGAAATTAATAAAAACCTTAGAGGAAGTACGTGTTCTTAAAAAATAAAAACTTATTAAAATCTTGCAAGTTAGATTTTTGATAAAAAATATTAATTTTTTAACTGGCACATGAGGATAGAAGTGACATGTTGAAGCTCGTATGAAATGATTCCATAAGAAAAGTCGTCTTTCGTGTAACACAAAAGAGGTAAAAGGAGAAGAGAAATCTTTTCTACCAACTAGTTAGTAGGAAATTAGGAAGTTTTGTTTAGTCATAATCACCCTCTAGCATAGGCAATCCGATGGCAAGGGCAAAGGAGAAAAATAGCATCACGTCGGACCCTCCACGAGGACGTGTTAGTCCATTGTTCCACACTTTTCATTGCATCATGTCCAAATGTGATAAAAGACAAAATGGTTAGATCAAGACATTTGTGGACTAAATCATTGTAATTAACGCTTGTGGGTCTCCTCCTATGTGAATGGGGCTTTGATTAAGGGAAAATAATAATAATAATAATAATAATAATAATAATAATATATATATACACACACTCTAACGTCAATCAAGTAACTGTATTTTAATTTTGTTCAATTAAGTAACTACATTGTTATTTCATCTCAAGGTAACTCCGTCTAGTTTCATCGCTTAGACAAACTAAATAACTTACGCATGCGTCAATTAATGAAAGAGTTTGACATAATTACCTTAATTGAGACAAAATTAAAATAATTGAGAGTAAACTATAACGGGCTCGAACAATATACTGTATTTAACTATACACACATTTGAATTGTATAGTATAACGAAAGAAACTATAATTTTTTTTCCATGTATTACTGTCCAGTACTTGCAATATACCTTACCTAACGACCCATTCGTATCTTGTTAAAATTGTTAAACAACCAATAGAATGTTTTGTGTGGCTACTGTTTTGATGCAAGGTTAATTCAGATTCCATAGGAAATAAAGAGGTAGGTCACCTGCAAAACCCAGCTTTATTCCTTGATATTCTCTTTGAAACACCTTTTTCATTTCTTGCATATCCTTTTCCACTCTCCCTTTACATGACACTTTCAGTCCAGCATTTTTAGGTCCTCTCATCAGCTGTCCAACTGAATTCCAGTTGAAAAGAAGATTTTTCTTGGGGTGCTTTTGAATATTTTCTTTTAATTATATATAGGAAGGAGTGGTAGCTTCTTAATGTGTGTATTCATAGTCTAGAATTGAGAGAGGGGAAGCTGTTTGGACAGGCAAATTTGAGAAAATCAGCACACCTTTAATTCTTGTTTGTTTTGCAGGCACTTATATAGGAGGAGGAGACAACTGAGCCTAGTGGAAGGGCTGTCACTTGACAGATAAAAGTTACTCTAGGCATAACTGTGTAAGCTTACCCAAAGGCTCATATCGTGTGAAAAGTTTGGCACCTCGGATGTTGTCTCTTTGTCACGTGGGACTATAGTACATTCTAAGGGTTGTGTTGTTCGCCATTGGTTACGGAAAATTATTTGAAACAGTTTTATTTCCTGAGACACTGAAGTCCATTAAATTTCTCATCAATGAGTCGAATTAGCCCAATAATTCTGCTGGTTATAGTAATTCTATCAGTTCTGTTCTTCATATTTGGTCTGCTACAATTTCTTATTAGATGCCTCATGAAAAGGCCATCCTTATCATCAATTTCTCAACCCAATAGATTCCCAGAAACATCTGGTTCCCATACTTTTCAAAGGCAGCTGCATCAACTCTTTCGTCTACACGATTCAGGCCTCGATCAAGCTCTGATTGATGCTCTACCAGTCTTCTACTATAAGGATATTGTGGGATTGAAGGAGCCATTTGATTGTGCTGTTTGTTTATGCGAATTCTTGGATCTTGACAAGCTCAAGTTCATTCCGAATTGTGGCCATGCTTTTCATATGCATTGTTTAGAAACTTGGCTTTTGTCAAATTCAACTTGCCCTTTGTGTAGAGGTCTCATTAACCCCGAACTTCTCCCGGGACATCCTGTGTTTAATTTTAACAAGTCGATGGAACAATTGAATCGTGAGTATACTGATGGCGAGAATGAGACTTTTTCAAGACAAAACCGGGGAAAGTTGCAAGAAAATGAAGGTGAATTGAGGGTGTTTTCTGTTAGGCTTGGTAAGTTCAGAAGCCCGAATGAAGGTCACGAAACTGGAGATGAAATTCAAAGTGAGATCAGTAGCAGCAATCTGGATGCGAGGAGATGTTATTCTTTGGGTGCATTTCAGTACATAGTCGGTGATTCGGATCTGCGAATAGCTCTGTCCAATGAAAATGGAAACAAAGTGAGAAATCCTATTTTCGACTCTGGCGGTAATACTACCAATTGCATGGAAACAAGATGTGACAATGAGAAATGTGTAACTAATGCTGCTAGAGATGAACAGAAGATTAGTGTCAGGACAAGAGGTGATAGTTTCTCCTTTTCCAAGATTTGGTTATGGCCCAAAAAAGACACATTCATAGGTTTTTCAGAATCAAATGTTGGTGCAAGTTCTTCTAGTATTGGCATGCCTGTTACTAACAGAAATAATGCAGTGTGAACTGTTTTCTTCAGTTATGGCATTCTCGGCTGTGCACTATTGCAAAGAACAACTGACGTGATTTGACAGTATAATGAACTTTTTTTTAGCTTATTTTTCTTACTCAATGTTATCAAGTATCGAGTACTATTCAATCTACCGGGCCAAACGTACTACTACTTTGAATTTTTTGAGACGTGCTCCAATTTAGCATCCTGCAAATGGGTCCCAGGGGTGGATTTTGGTAATGGTGATGAGGCCAATGGTGCACGTATGCCAAGTGAACCACTCGAATGCATATCTCTAATGTAATACATTATGGAAACGTTAGATTAATTTAGAGAATATGCATTTTACCTTTTGTAATTTACACCTCTTGTTGTTGCCATAATTTGTACTTGGTTTTGACAATCTTATATTTTTTTTAGGGGTTTTTTATGTTTATATTTTATTTTCAAGTTATAAGCATGTTTGGTCACAAAAATTTATATGTTAGTTCCTACTTAGTTACTCATCTTTTTGTCTAATTTCAGTTAGTCACTCAACTTTATATACATGAAAGAATTTTTATAAGTCACATGTGTTACATAACTGATAATTGCGTAAGCCGAATAAGTACTTTTGATTTAGAAGCGAATTTTAGCCCAATTTGATTTTTATGGCTTAAAAGGTCATTTTAAAATGTGAAAAATAAATTTTTATATGATTTTTTTTAGTCCAATCTTAACTCCATATTCAATTATTATGAACATAGATAGTTTGATAGAGTAAGAGCCTATTTAGTATGACTTTTAATTTTACTTTTATATTCTGTAAAAAAGCTTTTAAAAGAAGTTATTTTTATTTTTGTTTGAAAATTAACTTTAAGAAGAGCTTCCTATACTGAAAGTGCTTCTAGGGAAAGTCACATTGCGCCAATTTCATCTAAAAATTCTTCTAACTAGAATAAATACTTTCATAAAATTAGTGAAATAGGGCCAAAATCAGTTATTGTCTCTTAAAAACTCTTTTTAACTTTTCAAAAATCATGTCAAATAGGCCTTAAATTTAGGTTGTATTATGTTTTCAACATCGAGTGTGAACTTCTTAAAAGTGTTGACAATTGATATCAACTAATAATGTTGGTTTGAGGCTTAAGGAACTAATGATCTCAATCTTGATATGTGGCTTAATTTGGTCCAAGTCTATCAATCTTTTTGACTAATCTCTTGGCAATTTGTTCCTTTGTTTGAGGTGCAAGTGTGGGTGGACAATTGGTGACATAATTATGATGTATAATGGAATTAGATGAGGTTCTTATTCTTAATGATTACAGTAGCCACTTCCAATATGACTAGACAATAAACCCATTACTCTCATAGTAATTTAGTCTCCAGCTTATTTCTGTGGCAGAATTCTATTTAACCTTTCGATTTTGAAGTATTCTTTGTCTTTCATCAATCTTTTCCTTCTATGGAACCATAAATAAAGGGTGGTTAATTATCGATTTTGATTGTATTAAAGGTCCTTAACATTTACTTATCAACGTTATTATGTTCTTCACTACATTCTTACCTTTAACATATCATTAATACGCACATTTTGTCCGTGATAACGGTTTCCATCCAAAATTCTACTAAGAGAGCGTAAAAAGACTTATTTGCTCTTTACATTTTCTAATAAGCAAAATAATAATAATACGAAAGTACGATTACATATTTTCCCCTTATTTTAAAGCACATTAACACAATTTTTGGATGAAAAACGCCCCCAAGATAATATATGTCGATTAGTGAAAAATTGAAGATAAGAATATAATATTAAAATGTTGAGGATATAAGTGTTAAATAAGTAAATGTTAATGACTTTTACTACAATTAAATATGTTGCTTTTTATAAAAAATTGTGGCATAAATATATTTACCCTTAAAATGACAATATTTTATTGAAAAGATGATTATACTCCCAATCCAACTTTTAGTAAGATTAAGAGTAACGTTATTCAGTACAATCGATATTAATCACTAATTCAAATGACATTTGCATGTCATTAAATGATAAATTCATTTAAATATAATTAATTGAATCTATCAATTGTGGTCGCATATATCGTGTTGATGTTAGATAGCATTATTCAACTAAATAATGTCGTTCGAGGAGTTATATGTTACTTGGTCTGGGGTTCGAGTCTCCTTAATTCAAAAAAGGGCTTATTCAAAGGGGGTAGAAAAAGGAACCCAAAACTGTGTCGTTAAATTGTTCTCAATAGTCACTAGTGCGCTGCTCGAGAAAAATCACACTTTTAACCTAGATTTTGCGAAAATCAATTAACCAGTTATTACTGTCGATTACCATCTCTGTAAGTTGAATCTTTTATACTGAAATAAATACATATATCAAAGATATATGACTAATTATTATAATGTGGTATTTGCGTTAGACAATTGGAATGGCGACTGAACAACCAAAAGCGGCGACTGAGGACGCAAAGATCGATCTATTCGAAGATGATGACGAGTTCGAGGAGTTTGAAATTGGTCAAGGTAAATCATTTATGCATTTTATTTCCATTATCTGTTATTTTATATAGAAATTCGAGTCTTTGACATCGTATTAAATTATAGTTGTCTATATGCGATTTTTCTTTGAATGTCATCTTTGGATTTAATCAAGCGAAAGGAATATAATCTTTTAATTTGAACTATTCTCTTAAAATTAAAATATAATCTTTTAATTTGAACTATTCTCTCAAAATTATGTATGTTAATACTCTTTTTTACTGAACAGTTTGTTTTGAATGTGTATAAATAGTCTGCTTTTGTCCGGGGATCCTATAGTCTTCCACTGTCTATTCTTGCAGATTGGTCTTGATGCAATATTCCAACGCAATTATATTCATTATCATCTGTTTTTTTTGTAAAAATATCATTGTCTGAACATTTGGAAGCTGATTTGTTAACTGAAATATTCTTTTCTCGTCTCTTCACATTGCAACCTTGCTTGTACTTGACTTTTAAAGTGATAAAAAATCTTGTTAGGATTGATCAATATGGTTGTCATAGGCTGGGTTGGCATGAAATCATTTTTCTTATATGTGCAATGTCGTATTGAGAATATGGAGTTTTGAATAGTGATTTTTTTTTTTTTTTTTTAGGATGTGTGGTTAAAAAGTATAAAAAAGTTTTGGATTTACGTGTAAAATATTTTAGTGGACAAAAGTGTGGTTGAAAATGAGTATGAGAATTGAAGAGTTTTGAAATAATGGTTGTCAAGTAGGGGCTAAATGTCTTTGATTGACTTAATTTTCAATCTAGATATTAAATAGTTGTTATTAAATAGTATGATTAAACAGAAATCTTAGTATGATTAAATAGTTGTTATTATTCAAATAAAAAATATTAAACTTAGAGTGTGTTTGATCCACATTATTTTGGAAAAATATATTTTGGAATAGTAGATTGATGGAGAATGTATGGTTGAAAAATAAGGAAAAGTTATTGATATGATGGAAAATATTATTTTATTGAATAATGTGTGTTTGAAAATGAGTAGAAGAATGGGAATGAAAAAAATAATGTAGATCAAATAGGGACTTACTATAGAGATGATTCTACGGTGATCATTCTTGTTGGTGCAGTTCTCTGAATTCTCTGACGTGTAATTATTCATCAATACTTGCTGTTCTAATCAGGGTTCATTTTATTCAAGTTTATTGTGTTCTTTTCCTTCTCATTAATCGGAATTGAATTCGTTTATTCGAGATTCTGATTTTTAACATCTTTTAGAACATTTTTGTACTGGGAGCATCATCTATGCAACTTCCTGAATTTAATTTCTTATTCATATGAAATTGGCAGAGTGGGATGAAAAAGAGGAAGGTAAGGAAGTAACTCAGCAATGGGAAGATGATTGGGATGATGATGATGTCAATGATGACTTCTCCCTGCAGCTTAGGAGGGAATTGGAGAGCATCACAGAGAAGAATGGAGCTAAGTCTGCATGATATAAGTTTCTCTTATTGATGCTTCACCATAATTTATTTGTTACCAAATCCTGTGATGTCCTCCTCTGGAACATTGTGTGTAGGACAATCCATTGAGATTTGATTTTGATTACCGAGCCTTGTTATTGAAGAAATTTTCTATTCTCACTTCAGATTGACCCTCTTTTTTTATTCACTTCTTATTCTGAGGTATATTTTTTTGTTCAAACTTGACATCATTTCACTGGCTATTCAGTTTCTTCCATATCTGATACATGAGGAATTTATGGCATTTTTAAGAAAGTTAATTATAGGTTTGGCCCGCTTGACAGCAGGGCCCAAGTGTGACTAATTGCACGTGGTTTGTGAATTAATATGGATCATTAAATCACACCATTTTAGATTGGGACATCACTTGACGGTCTAGATCGCACTATGTAAAATGTTCATGACTATTTATTATATATACTTCTTTAAACAGTTACACTCAATTTGAAAAATCATGACTTTTCAGTATGCGCCAATTCCATTTGAAAAGTCGTGTCTAGTCATCGTACCAATTGAAGACTTTTCCAATTTACATCTATTAAAATCATTAAATCATATCTATTAAAACCATAAAATTCCTAAAACTTATTTGTCAAATTCATCGAGTGATTATTCAACAATTCGATCAGATTTCGAGTTGATTAAACATGACCTTTACTCATTCATTAATAAAGTCAAGTACTTTGGCTCTTTTAACTTGATTTAATATGGAGTTGCAAAAATATAAAAGCTTAACCAACTCAACAAAATGGTTGAGTGTTGAGCAATTAGTTCCATTAACTCAACAAGTGGTTGAGTTGAACCTTATCTCTACAGTGTGAAAAATAAAAATAGTGAAAACAAATGTCGATAATTTCCAGTAAGCTTAAATTGGAATATCTTGAAAGAAAAAAAAAAATCCTCAGAAGTAACAAGGTAATGTGATACAAGTAATTAATCTTATTCCAGTGCAAAATCAGCAGCTTGGTTGTCTTTTCTTTTTAATTTTCTATTGTTCTTTATTAAAGTGAAAGCATAAATTCGATTGAAGGAGTATATTATATTAATAATTCAAGAAAATCTTCAAGAAACTATACATCTGCATGATCTTTCAAATCAACCTTGTAAACAAAATACGAATTTTAGGAATTCTGTTTTTTGTAGGCGAATGTGGATCGACGAGATTTCAATAATGACAATGTATGAATAACCGAGCCAATTCTCGTATATCACGAAGGAATTGGATTGAAAACAATTCTTGATCTCTATATCAATTCAGCTCCAGCGATTTCACTTGAACGACTAGTTTCTTCACCAATTTGTGGTGCATTAGCTCTTGCTCTACAGATTGGACAAGCAGCAGTTTTCAAAAGCCATGAATCTATGCATTGAACGTGAAAAGTATGATTGCAAATAGGCAGCATCCTGCACTTTTCACCTCCCTTAAAATTCTCCAAACACACAACACATTCTACCGAACTATTCCCTTTCGCCTCCGTCTTGTAATCGAAACACATCAGCTTTTTTATGTCGTCGGATGACAAGCCCGGGATTCGACTGATTCGACTCGGAATAGAAATTCGATCCCTGATGTAGTCCCCCCTGAAAGCCCTCCCAACAACACAAACATGAATCATGATCAGAATTGCTATACCTATAACTAATAGAAGTACAGAAATGATAATTTGCATGGACGCGGCCATTGCTTGAGGATCATGTGATTTGAGTGGAAAAGTTTGTGCAGACTCAAATTATATTTCCCAGAAGTTTTTTTCTTGGTGAGAAACTTGGTGGATGGAAAGAAACAGAAAAATGGCATTGGGATCAAGTGGACTAATTTGTGTTAAATAGTAGGAGTCACTAAACTTTTAGAAATAACTTACATTAGTCACTAAACTTTTATATTGTTCTAGATTGATTATTGAAACAATAGTATTTCGAAGTGGTCATTTTATCCATATAGGTAACAAAACGTTGACACGACATTCAACTTTTTCATTAGTTGGACTGATAGACGCACGTCACACACCGGTGCACATGCCACAATACATGGCTTCACGTGTCTTTCATCCCATATGAATAAGAGTAATGCTATTTGGTTGAGTTATAATTTCAATCTACGTGGCGTTAGGCGATATGTTAAATGAAAGGTGAAATTAAATGACTTATTTAATTATATTTATCATTTAATGACACATTAACATCTCGTGAACTGTAATCTCAGTAGGGCTAAATAGTATTATTACTCTATAATTAAGGGCTTGGTTCCATAAGAAATTCTGTTCCAAAGCAAAAGTCTGAACTTAAATGATTAAATTATTAACAAATATTTTAGTTGATTGATCAATTTATGATAAAATGAAATTTAGTAACCAATCTGAAAATTTATTAAAAGTTCAGTGACGTATTTTTAACCCTGCCTATAGATTTGGATTCTTGTGCAACAGTAATTCTGAAAGCATCCTAAGTTGAAGAAGACTTGTAATGTTGAAAGTCATTGAGGAAATTAATTTACAATAGGCTAAATTAATAGTTACCATTGAATACTTATAATCCACCTGCCATAATAATCCCCATGATCCATCAGTGGTTTCAACATTAATAATTAATTTGAAAATTCAAATTTGGATAAATTCAAGTTTTGATATGTTCATCGAAATATGCACTGACGTAATAAGAGTACTCGACCAATAAAAAGATGAAAATATTCAATACATCGAGTTAGTTAAGTAACTTGTTATCCGACTAGGTTGAATGAAGAAATCGAGGACTTACGAGTTTTTATGATGAATACTGGGATATCTCATTCAAAAGTTTTAAGTTATTAGATCGATAATATATTTTTATGAGCTTAAAAAAGGTTGAAACTAAAAATAAAAACTATGTTTGTACTAACTAATGCAATATAGAAAGACTAAATAACTTCTTCTTCTTCTTTTTTCTTGAATGCACTAAATAACATTTTTATTGGAGTAAAATAAAAAAGTATATATTATACCTTAAAATACTTCAACAATCAGGCCCCATAGAATGGCCCAACAGGAAGTCCGTTAAAAAGAGTGGACTAGGCAACCCATTAACAAAATTCTAAGGGTAGTTTCACAAATAGCCTAAAAATCAAATTATTTCTTAAATTACTTTCCAATCTATTTTTCTCCAACCAAAGTATTATTTTTTCTTATTATTTTCTTAGTAAGTACACTTTATAAGTATGACACGCAAAATTAAATTTAAGAAATTCACTTTGTTATTTAGACGAGAAAAAATCGTTCTAATTCTTAAGAATTCAATGGGCCCTTTTCGTCGAATCAGACAAACAAAGAAATTAATCTCATTCAGTTCGTGCGCTTTTATGTCTGACAATTGGCCGAACAACTAAGTTAACTTAAAGGGGGTTTGTTGTGCAAAGAGTGCATTATGACCCATGCTCGCCTGCCTCATGAAGCCCTATAGAATTAAGATTTAAAATTGCTCATCTTGATCATTAAAAAAGAATGAACGAGTACCCATCGAGGACCAAGAAATCATCTGAACCCGTATCTATAATCGTGACAATGGTATCATTGAAATTATATAAAGAAAAATCTTCGGACAACATCATCAACAACCAGTGAGTAAAAATTAAAAATAAAAATAAAAAAACTTAAAGCTGATGTTAGACAAAGATCCACTATTTTTGCACGAGAGAGAGACATTTTGATGGTGCCTTTCTTTAGCTGCACTCAAAGCAAAGCATGCTCTCTGACTCGTCTCGGTCTCGAGTTTGCTTTCACCTTTTATGCCAGAAACTTTTATCATTTAAGAAGACATGCGCATTTCAGCATCAAATATCAATATAGGTAGAATCTTTCTACCATGCATAACACCGTATAATTATAAGATCTGTGATTTTTATCGACTTTTCAATCATATATTTCATTGACTTTTATCAAAATTTAGTAAAAAATTGATTTTTAGCTTAATCAAACAGGGACTAACTAAGACCATGTTTACAGCTTCTCAACTATTCTTGTCCGAACTGATCAAATGACAATCGATTCAAGCTAAGCATATCACGAAAATCAAACTCTTGCAAAAATAAAACTGAGAAAACAAGTGAATGTTTCGCATAAAGTCAAGAGGAACAACTCAAATAATTTATATTCTTTTTCCATAAGAAATAAACAGATCATAGGATGATTATATCATCAAATTCTTGTAAAAATTGCAAACCTAAAAATAATCAAATCCAAACAAGGCCTTAATTAAGATCAATCATCAGCAGTGGTCCAAGTCATATCATTCTCAAAAATCCAATGGCACACTTCAATGAGTCCAGGCCTGGACCCTAGAGCCAAAAATGCACCATGATTTGGACTCCATGTTGACGTGTCAAGATGACAAATAGCCACACCATGATTTATTTTGGCCTTGCTCTTTACTTCAAGAATGTCTGCCTCGTAAACTTTCACTTTAGGAACTGAATGGCAGTAATAGAGTAGGTAAGGGTACAAGCTTTGATGGCACGAGACTGATTTCGTTACTCGACCGCCGTTTATTCCGTTGACTTTCCCGATCATCACGTCTTGCTTTGACCCCTTCACATCGTCGGTGGTTCGCACCACCACATTGTGGCCTAGGACCGATATAGCGAAATCGATCATGTCCTCGGCCGATCCAACACACCGCTTGGTCTCACCCTGGCTGGGTGCCCGCTCGCAATCTGCCAGAGCGTTCATCAACACGCGCTCCATGGTGGAGTTGTCGGGTGCATGAAAAGCTTGTTTAAGCACGGAAAGCTCATTGGTCGAAAATGGTAATTTCGATGAAATGGTCCGGGGCAAAAACGACCTTTTAGGCATCCAATCACGAATGTTCGGCATTTTCATTACAGTCCCTTCTTTCAGCATGCTTTCTCGAAAGAATTTGCCCTCCTCTACGTGGTTATTTACAGGTTTGCCACTGACCTTTACGGACTCATCATTGGAAGAACCCGAAGGCTTAGTATATTGAGCAAATGTGACACCCTTTTTAGCAAACTCTTTGAATGTAGTATTTAAACCGTAAATCTTGAATCCAACCATTTGATCTACTGCCCCTTTAGCATACTCTTTGAATGTATCAAACCCTACATTAAATGATTTTCCATAGTTCACAAAATTCGTCTTCCCCGTGTTCGAATTCTTCCCATATGATTGAAACGTATCAGTTCCAGCGTTGGACGAATCTCTATAACTTGTAAATGTATCGGTTCCTCCATTTCCACCGTTGCCATAGTTCTTAAAATTGTTCGTAGGATTATTAGCATTAGTACTATAACCCTTGAACGAGTCATTGGCCGAATTTCCCAACTCGCCATAGCCTGTTGTTAAGGTAAAATCTCACTTCAATTAAGTAAAAAATAATAATCAACTATAAGAGCTCGTGCTACTACAATTAACAAGATTATTTTTAAACGTACCAGTCTAAAAATCTCAAATGAACAATTTGAATATGGAAACAATGATCAATAAATAATGATTATTCCTCTTAACACGGTCGATTGCTAAATACCTGTGAATGTAGACCCAATAACATTGGACGTGTCTCCGTAGTTAGTGAATTCGACAGGCACTCCATTGCCATTCTTGGCATAGTTTGTGAATGCTTGGTTTCCTGAGTTGGTGTCATCCACATAACTTGTAAAAGATAGTTTATGATGGTTTCCGTCTGAGTCATATGAAGTGAAACGAAGATCCGGAACGTTAACCCTCGGCATGTAGGTCTTGAAATCTCCAGCGCCACCAGTGGCGGAGGAAGCGTAGGAGGTGAAGTTTGAGCTGGCCACATTGCCATCATCGGCATAGCCGGCGAAGTTCTCATTATGACCAGTCGAGCCACGGCTGTATCGGGCGAATGAACCTGTGGCAAAGTTGACACCTTGAGAGTAATTCTTGAATACGTCAACCCCACCAAGACCAGAGGATCCATAGGTTGCAAAATTTTTGTTTGTGTAGTGAGCAAAGTTGGGATCATCCTTGTGGGTTTGTAGGTTTGGTTTTGAGTCTAAAAGACAGAACAAATCCGCGGTGGCGCAAAAGGCGGACAAGTGGGAAGATAGAGCATTTTGAGTGGCGAGTTTGGTGAAGAAAGCCGAATCCACGACGGAGAGTGGTGAAGATTTGGACAGCAAAAATGAGGGTTTAGGAAGGTTATTGGAAATGTGTTTTTTCCAGTACCTAACAAGTGAAGCTCTTGCAGTAAATGGATTCCCCTTTTTTACTCTCGAATCAGCCAATGTCACCTGCAAGAGTGAGAGATGAAATAAATGTTAAGGATATATGAAAATAAAATCCGTTTATTTCGAGCTAGAAACCTTAACAATGCCGATTTTTTAATATGAAACTCCATATTCAATATGATATCAAAATCCTAAACATTCACCCCGTTTGAGCCTCATTTTTTTCAAGAATATATTTTTTTAAAATCCATTTTAAACCACACATTTTTTTCATAAAATAATTATACACGTATTTCAAAAACTTTTACTTACTTTTACCTACTTTTTTAATCATTTTACCCCAAAAATAGGAATCAAACAGCTGCTCAAACTAGCAATTCCATCTGTTTAAATCTCCAAACTAGCTAGCATTCGCATTTCAAGATTTGTACGAACTAGTTTCTTACTAGTGCTTGTTAAGACTAAAATTCAAATCACATTTAAAAGGAGGGCTAGTACTCCTACTAAGTAAAAAAATTTTAAGACTCGAGAAAGAACGTAAAACAGTTTGTAAGAGAGAGAGAGTAGAAGACATAGGACTAATGGCCAAAAACAAAGTAGGAGAAGACAAGAAGATTATATACTTACACTGAAACATGAGACTGATAAGAACAAGAAGAAGATGAAGACAAGCTTGATTCTTCTGTCCATTTTCATTTTAGAGAGAGAAAGAAGAGAGATTATTTGTGACACCTATGGTTTCTTGGACATATATAGGAAACAACAATCTAATTCATTTATGCTTTTTTTTTTTTTCCCGGACGCATATCTTACTTTTGGCTATATATATTATGCCTATGTTTGACACCCATTTTGTTGAGAAATAATTTTTAAAATAGTAATTGATGGAAGATTGTGTAGTTAAAAAGTAAAGAAAATTTTTTGGTTTATGTGTAATATTATTTTATTGATAGAATGTGTGGTTGAAATAAAGAAATAAAAAAATAGAATGAAAAAAAAAAAAAAAAAAAAAAAAAAAAAAAAAGGGGAAAAAAAAAA
>CAIGRN010132281.1:0-10763 GCA_903798345.1 Fraxinus anomala
TACTCTATTAAATGACGTTGTAGATCTAATAGATGAAATACACGTTGATTCTTGGCTTTTTGTTCCTCGAGTAGCCGGTATGAGCTAGGTTGATGGCACTACAACTTTTGTTACTCCTCGCCTTAGAGGCTCGAAGAGAATGTACCACATGGTAAGCCACGTAAACAGAAAGTCAAACAAAGACCCATGAGATCAAAATACGAAGAAGGCAAATAAGGCCGAAGTCCTTACAATCCAAGGATGAAGTCCAGGTTGAGGCATTACATCAAAGACGAAGCTACCTAAAGGAAGGAAGCAAGGAAAAAATTTAAGTCTCCCCAATTAGAGAACCATCTCGAAGATTCCTCTGAGGCTCTCAACTGGTCCGAGGCTCACGAAGCCGACGATGTTCCTTGTAAAAGATTTGAAGATCTCCCTGAAATGATTGATGTATCGCTTGTAATAAAGTTGTCAGTATGTCAGCATATTGCATAGGGCGGCTGATCCCTTATCAATGTATTAATTGTATGAATAGACAGTGATGTGATGCCTCAATTAAGGAGATGAGGTCACGTGATTTTGATCCAACGGATACCACGTTGGCCAATGTAGTATAAATAGGATCTTCTTGTAACTTAAATAGAGGTTGGATGATGGATTGAGACTTGAACAATCATATATTCGAAATATACACTTAAATCCTGGAGAATTTCATATGAACACTTGATTGAATATTTTTCGTATTCTTTGCGTGTTTATCGAATGTAAACTCCAACATACGATATAGCACCCTCTATATGCATTTTATCTATCCTTCCACATATTTATATTTTATTGCTACATAGATTAGTTTGATTTCAACCCGACAATCGTTGTTAGTGCAATTGCTCTCGTTCCATCTGTCGGAGCTCGAACATTCTTATCTCTCACTTCAAAGTGTCTCCAGCATCCATTTCCTCTTTGCTACAGCTGTTATTCCGGTAGAAAAGCGTCGAAACCGTACTTGACTTGACGTGAGTAGGTCCGGCATTTGTTGACTCATTTTCAGGGGTCAACAACTTTCATTTTGTTTGCTCTTAGAGACGATATTTCTTAATAATATGTCGATACCTTTACATTAAGAGGGAAAAAAACACACACACACAAGCCTGAATTAACAAAAAACATGAGTTAACTACTCTACTAGTTCTTCAAAGATTAGGTACAAAAAAGCAAGTCGAGAAATTGGTTGGGGACATGATCACTACTTTGGCCAAATGTTGGGGGATAAACTTCACAAATTACCCTTTTTTGTAATGATATTCAAATAAAAATATGGTAGTAATTTTCTTCTCAAACTACTTTATATGATTTTACAAATATGATCGATGGCAACTTGTTTTGTATGTAAGTAAAATAAATATATATTTCTTATAATTTGAAAAATATGATTGATGACTACTTGCTTGATGGCTTACCAACATATCCTATGTACTATCATTGAAAATTAGCTAGTTATTTAATTTTTTATGTATAGTCAGTAAATGGGTTGAGTGACATATCTCACATGCCATCATATGTAAAAGACTTGTTTGATATAATTTTATCGACTTTTTAACTGATCAAATTTTAATTTTTAATCACACATTGTTTTATAAACTTTTCAATCATACATTTCATCAACTTTTATCAAGATTTACTAAAGTTTTGACAATTACATTGATTTTGAAGTTGGTTATCCATAAAATTTACTAAAGTCTTTATTCTCCTTTATATGCTTCAGTCTTTTTGAACTTGGTTATCGATAAAATTTTGACAATTACACTGATTTTGTCAAAATGACGTACGTATGCATAGTACAGCAAATGATGCAAAAGTTAAATAAAATCGAAACTAGATGTAACTGAAAAAAATAAAAAATGACAATTGTTGGATACATTTGATTTGGATCTTGATAATGACATTAAATATTAGAGATGGTAAAATACATATATTTTACTAAAGTATGGGTTACACAATTTTTTTTTGATAAATTTTCTTAGTTTCTTAGAATTGTATCGCACTTGGTGTCAAGTGATCAAACTAATAAGTCAAGGAAAATTGACCTCGACGAATATAATAAATAGGAAGTCCCGAAAATAATGAAACTTGCCACAATGAATAAATATATAAGCCAAACAAGAATAAATATCACTTATCATTTTATCTTAACGAGTGTAGATATATAAACAAATTTGATTCTTCAATCATAAAAGTAAAATTTGTACTCCTGAACATTATCAAGTAAAAAAAAAAAAACTTGAAATGTTATTAATAATATGTTGAAAACAAGATTTAAATAATTAAATGTGATGCAAAATATATATATATAGCTTTTTGATAATGTGTCATCATCGCTCATTTATGAAAAAGTATACACGACAAATCTAGATCAAAATGAATTAATCCTGATTTGTAAGTAAGAGGATATGATAAAGACAAGATTTAGCCCCTTGTCGGTCCCAATTTCTTAAAACTCGTTTTTCTTAAATTCATTTTAATCGTATATTTCATGGAATTCACAATTTTTATCAACTTTTTAACTACATATTTTACCAACTTTTATCAAAATCCACTAAAAATTTATTTTTTATCCAAATACTACATCTAGAACTGCTTAAATTTTAGATGGTGTGATTAATTTATTTGGTATATATCCAACTCACAAAATAATATGACGAAAAAATATAAATTTATTTGCATAAATCTTCACTCAATACATTATATATAGAATTCTTGGAAACAAGGAAAATTTCGATTATAGAAGATAAAAGAGTAAGAAAGGATTGAGACTTGTGGGAAACCTTCGTCTTATTAATGGGAAATATTTGGTTTTTTATTTGGAAATTGACCTAGATAGGGTTAAAGAGGACGTCGTTCGTCCCAGTTGTTGGCTCCAACCTCTTCCTCGATCTTACCAATGGACGGCCTTGGCATTTCTCTTCACTCCTTCCTTCTTTAAATTTAGGTCTCTCCCTATCTCTCTATTTTTATTTGGATTTGTGAAATGATGAAAAATAACTCATTTTAAGTTTATAAAAAAATAAGATCACTTTGTCCCTGTTTGACAGAATTTTTTTTTTTTTTTTGGAAAGAATAAGTTTTTGAATAGTAAATTTTGGGAGAATTTGTGGTTAAAAAGTAAAAAAAAATTTTTTAGTTAATATGAAGAATATTTTATTGTGAAAATGTGCAATTGAAAATGAGTATTAAAAAAATAAGAAATAATGATTGTCACAGAGGTTAACATGTAAATATATGTGGTAAAGTAAAGTTAGAAAGAGAAAAATGATTATGATTATTTCTTTAACTATTTTATAAATTAGAGATCTATATAAAAAATGATTTTATTCTTAGGACGCTAATTTAGATCATATTTGATATGCCATGATTGGAAAATATTAAAAATTATCAATTATTTTTATCAATATATAACTAGAGAAATTAATTATAAGTAATTATTAACCTTGCATTATACATTTTGTTTATTAAGAAAATGAATATTATTATTCATCATCACGATGTTAGTTTAGGTGGAAGTAAAGCTGTCACCTCGTCTCGTTATCATAGAAAATGCATATAACACAACAAGAGGTTAAATAACATCACTCATTCTTCTATGATCTCCAAATGAGGTTTGAGCTTCACCACCACCTAAATTAGTGTTGAACACCTATAATGATGAATACTGAAAAAGCAATACTCTTAAAATCCATTCTAACTGCTCATTTAGCCCCTATTTGGTTTAGCTAAAAAATTGGTAAAAAATTAAGGCAAAGTTAACATTTAATTTTAACTACATATTTCATAAAATTCGAGACTTGTATCCACTTTTCACATATACACTTTCATCAACTTTTATCAAAATTTACTAAAATTCTGATTTTTAGCTAAACCAAACATGGACTTGTGCCCTATGTTGTTCTTTCTCTCTTACAACATTAACACCTTTGTTCTATAAATATGGTCTTATGATTCCAATCCTTAAGCATGAGCCTGACCTAATGAATTCAACTTGTTCAACTCTTGCTCTTTGTCCTCCATTGGATAATAAAAATGATATACAAAACGAGGTTTTCTTCGACACATCTATGTTGCAAGAACAAGAAAACTTGCCAACAGAATTTCTATGGCCTCATAGGGACTTAGCCTATACACAAGATGAACTGAAGGAACCATTAGTAGACCTAAAAGGGTTCTTGAATGGTGATGAGGACGCTACGAATTTAGCCGCCGCGCAAATTAGGACGGCATGCTTGAACCATGGTTTCTTCCAAGTTTCAAACCATGGTGTAGATATAGAGATTATTCGGGCTGCCCATGATCAAATGGATGCATTTTTCAAGCTTCCTGTGAAGAAAAAGCTGAGTTTTCGGAGAAAGCCAGGTAGCATATGCGGGTATTCCGGTGCCCATGCTGATCGATATTCTTCCAAACTTCCATGGAAGGAAACACTCTCATTTGGACATAATCATGCACATGGAGCCGAGCTTGATGTGGTTAGCTATTTCAAATCCGTTCTAGGAAAGGATTTTGAAGAAGCAGGGTGAGATTACTTCTTAATATGAATTTCAATGTTTTCGATATTCTTTAAAATATTATATAGGTTAGTACAGTAGATAATCTCGTATCAATAGAGCGTCTTTTGTAAGTTAAATTAGATAGAACTGGACACAACGGTTAAACATTCCAATACTTGTGCCTCTAGCCAAGTGACTAACTAGGTTACTACTCGTCAAATATTTTTTAATATTTGTCACATCGTTTCACGAATAGTTTACGGATTATGACTAGAACGTCCTCATCACGTGTATGTGATATGGTTTTTCATCCTACGTAAGCTCACAATCAAATTTCATATATTGTAGGGTTATCTATCAGAACTACAGTGACGCAATGAAAAATCTGGCTATTGTAATAATGGAACTCTTGGCAATTAGCTTGGGAATTGATCGCTCACACTATCGGAAGTTTTTTGAAGATGGTAATTCAATCATGAGATGTAATTATTATCCAGTATGCAGAGATCCAGGGCTCACCCTGGGCACAGGTCCTCACTGTGATCCAACTTCCTTAACAATACTGCATCAAGATCAAGTTGGTGGGCTTGAAGTTTTTGCAAATAACAAATGGCAAGCCATTAAACCTCTCCCCGAGGCCTTCGTTATCAACATCGGCGATACATTCATGGTATGTAACTAGGGCCATAACTACAATTAATTGAATTCATTTTTTTGCCTCGAAGGCCTAATCGATGCACAATTTTTCATAAATACAAGATAGCGGTGGGACTTGAATTATAATTTTTGTTTCGCTTGGATACCATGCTAATTCCATCGTCTAAAAGTTAAGTAAAAACTTGTATTCTTTAAATAATATCTTCAATGCAACCCCTTACGTAAAATCTGAATTAATATAGACATGATACGTGATAATATTGTATAAATGGGTATCAGCATGGACCCAAATATTTCACTATGTTACAATAAACGAGTTATGCTGCTTCGCCCGAGTCAAACCAGGGGCGCCATGTGGCATCCATGGTTTGATCAGAGACTTAATCCCTAGCCAAGAAGCATTTTTGTGTGAGCCACATCGCACACACTGTGTCATTATATAGTTCACTTTTTTAGCATGCCAAGTTGATTCATTTTGTTAAAAAGTGTCATAACATCATGTGTACGTCGTTGCCACGTCGGGGCTAACCCACGTGGCCTTAGTTCTTCACCATGCATTCACTACCGAAAATGGGACATATAGGCCACCTTTCTGGCGTTACAGTTACACTCTAGACATGTCAACATCTTTTGTCTTAGGTACGGGTACGGACTCATTTGGCATTCTAAACGACTTTCTAAAAGATAACTAACAAATTTTATCAAATGTTTCTACGATGTTATTCTGTCCAGTGTCGCGTAGCTAGTGCATTTACTTGAAAATAAAATCATTGGTTTTTTGTATATAACATGACTCATAATGACAAGGAGAATGACGATAACACAAGAAATTTGAAGAAAAAGATTCATTGCCTTCAGCTCCGAAACACTTAAATCAAGTTGAGTTTATAATATATTTTTTTCATAGACACGATGTTAGGTCGTATACGTACCCCCCTCCAAAGTTTTTTATACATATTTTTTTTATTAATATTAACAAATAATCCTTTCAAGGAAAAAACATGTATGATGCTTTAACTATGCACAAAATACTTTTGACTATGCATTTCATGCATTTTTCCCTCAACTATATACTTGTTTGATATAGATTATTTGAAAAACGTTTTTCTCCACACTCATTTTTAATCACACAATCTCCAAAAAAGTTCATTTCCACTTTTCTCCATATATATTTTTTTTTTTACTTTTTAAATACACATTTCATCAATTTATATCAAAATTTGCTAAAGTTTTTATCAAAAGTTTTACCAAACAAATTTATATATATAGTCTATAGAGTTTTCTTATGATCCATTATTAATGGACACATTATGTTAATATTCAAGCTTAGTAGATTTTATTTGCCAAAACATTAGACCTCTGTTTGACACATTCTTTCAAAACTCATTTTCAACTACACATTTTTCAATAAAAAAATATTTTCCATCACATCAATAACATTTCCTTATTTTTTAACCATATATTTCCTATCATATCACTATTTAAAATATATTATTTCCTCAATAATATCCATCAAACACATTATAAATCGCACTATACAACTTAACATCATGAGTATCACATACATGATAATTAACTTTTCAGAATTGAAATTTTCCCGTATAGTGTGTTAACTATCTCATCTAAAATCTTACATATTCATTTATTTTTCTCCAACAATATATGTAATTTGACATGTAGGCACTATCTAACGGGAGATATAAGAGTTGCCTTCACAGGGCAGTGGTAAACAAAGACAGTGTGAGAAAATCATTGGCCTACTTTGTCAGCCCAAAAGAGGATAAGGTGGTTCGACCCCCACAGGATCTTATGGAAATGGAAAAATCAAGAATATACCCAGATTTCACATGGTCGAGTTTTCTAGAATTCACACAAAAACACTATCGGGCAGATGTCACAACACTTCAAAGCTTTATCGACTGGCTTTTATCCACCAAGAGACACGTTAAATGTTAGTTCTTGGATGCTTTTTATCATGGTTGGTTTGTCCTTAAACTCTATTCTCTGTCGATCCAAAATTTATTGTAAATAAGCTTACTTTGTTGTTGCAATAAAACATTATTCTCTCGCGTACATAAATGAATGTAATGTTATACTCTCGTGTACTGTAGGTATAGTATTTCCATTGCTATCAGCTTATTTTCTCTTTTCGGGGTAATATTAATAGGAATTCATGTTGAAAGGACGTCAGACTAAGGAATCATCTTAATTAATTTGAAGGGAGGTACAAAGGAAATGAGTGAGAAAAGAAAGTCCAGATTAAAACTTTCGATAAGAGATTAATTATGGAAACAAAATTGGTGTGCCAAATTTTTCACGTATATGAAAAGAAATTCTTTGATATTCATCTCTTCTCGAACTCATTTTCAATCACACATTCTCCAAAAAAAATGATTTTGCACTTGCACCCCTATTTTTTCCCTACTTTTTTAACTGAACATTCCCAAAAAATGTCACTTTCAAAAAAATCTATTTTCAAAAATATATATCAAACTGTATATATAATTTAAATGCATATATGTTGTGTCCATACTTTGTTATGTCTCACATCCAAATGTTAGATCAGGGAGTCGAATTTGTCCCACTGCCACAGTGCCACTGTCGTTGGGTCTAGGATATGTTCGAACCAAGACTTGAAACTTGATGGAAAGTGCAATAGCCAAAGCCAGATTTTGCAAATTAAGGGAGGAGTTCTTTCTCTTCTCTCTATTTGCTTCCCACTGAACACTACCATTTAGACGAAAGAAATATTCTGAAACCACTAGCGACAACAGAAAATAATTTTAAGCGACACAAGAATCTCCTCATAATAACTTTTACTCGGGTAGGACCTGACAATGAGTTTACGAAAGCTTTCAATAGGACAAGATAGGCCAATCACCATACTGCTCTAAATGAGTTTCGTTGCTAGCTGGAGACTAGAATGTTGATGGCATAATTTTTAAAGAAATACAACAGAGTTCTCAAATCTTTCAAAAATATGCGGTCAAGTCTCAAACCTTCAAATCTAAATACATCCACGCCAAACATTTTAATAAATGTGCAGATGAAGGACCTCTAACAGTGTCCATACAAAAATCTGTTGTTGGCCAAAAGTCAAATGTCTGACATTAATTTGACTAATTAAGTGGAGGGTAAAGTTGTGTTTTAATCCTTCATTAAATAAAACAATTAAAAGAAATAGAAAAGAAAAAAAAAACAACCATGCTACAGGAATAGATTCAAAAATAGGGCTGCCACGTGTCGGTGACTGATTGAATAGTTTTTAAAAAATCCAATTAATACATGCACAACACCCTGTTTTTCTCCCTCCTGTTTTTAAATTTGGACAAGTATCTTAATTAAAAATAATAATAATAATAATAAGAGAAATAAAAACAAAAAAATTGAAAAACATTCATCTTCCCTAATCCACCCAATCCCAACCACCAACCTACCATATCCCAACTCAAACACGGAAACCGTCACCAACTAACCACCATTCTCAAATCCTCATTCTTCTTTGGGGAATACTTCAAAGTGTTGTATCGACTCGTTAGCCCGCTAAAAGCTACATAAACACCCTTTTTATGTATAGAAGCAGTTCGAGAAATTGCTTTAGAGTATGAAGCATTTTGCTGTTGAAATCTCAAAAAATTAATGAATATAGATCATGATAGAATGGCAAATAAAAGACAAAAAATTCTAGACTTCTTAAACTAATGTTGGCAAGATCACTTGAGGCAAGTAGCTGCAATGGTGGTTAATTGAATGCTTCTTATAATCACATTTTTCTGGGTTTCTTCATTCTCTTTCAAATTTTCTGATTAAAAATGGTGCGAATATCTTGACATGTTTTTCTAAAATGAAATTTTTATTGTATAAAATTCAGTCTTCTTGTGATGGTTTCGACAAAGTAGGGATTTGAGTTGACATGCATTAATATTAATATAATTCGTAGAATTTTGAGTTGAAATGTATTTCTTATCAGGGGCGGACGCAGAAATTTAAAGTTAGGAAGACACAATCGAACTTGCAAAGTTGGAAGAAATTTTACAATCGAAAATTTACGTCCAAAAAAATCATATCCCATGTAATTTTGCATCCAAAAAATTACATGAGATATGACTTTTTCGGATGTAAAATTTCGAAAAAAAATTTATGTCATATTCCATATAAAATTTCCTAATAAAATGATGAAAATTACATTGAGAAATTTGTATCGCAAAAATAATAAATGTTAATGAAATAATTAAATTTTTTTAAAGAAAATGCGAGTTAGACGTCTTTTTTTAAAATTCACGTTTAACGCATATTTAACTATATTCGATATCTATTGGGACTATTCAATTTGCCTATAATGTAGTTCTCGAAATAAGTTTTGAGATGTTATAAGCAATTTGTAGATTCGATTAAGTTTAATACATCTTTAACTATTTTCGATATCTGTTTTGACTATTCGATATGTCTATAATATAGTTCTCGAAATAAGTTTTGAGATGACATAAGCAATTCGTAGATCCGATTAGCGTACGATCGTCGGAGAATTTTTAAAGTTAGGATGTTATCGAAATTTTCGAAATACTAAATTTGAACGGCAAACTTTGACAAATCGTAACATTTGCTACGATTGATCGTTTCGTACTCTATTAACGACGTAGAAAACTAAACTGTGAGCATTTCGAAATGGTATTAAGAATGCAAGTTTCACATAACATAATGATTTCGAAAATTAAAACAAAAATATAGACAATTTAATGATGAAAAAAAGGGGAGCAAAGTTGGGGGCTCACGTGTCACCCCTGAGTCTGCTCATGTTTCTTATTCATGCCACATGTTCTGTTTTTTAAGAGAATGTGCTCTGGCATGGGTTGCTTCACGTTGGTTGAACCTGTGCTTTTTCCAACCTCTCGATTGTAGAGGAATAACCTCATTTTTGTAAGGGTAACGTGGCCAAACCATTAGAGCATGTGGTCAATCTCCAAAGTCGGAGGAGGCGGCGACGCACACTCCGACGATCAAGTTAGCCCTTGTAAGAATAAATATTTGAGTGTGGGACATACTTAAAACATAAGCCACTTTTGTAAAAAGGAGGGTTGGATCCGGGAGTTATGTAGAGAGTAATAGGGGATTGCAAAAGATATATGCACTGAGAGTATAAACTTGCATTACCTTTGGATGGCACAATATATGAACTTTTATAGTAAAAGGGGATGCGTAAGAACTGTTGGACGAAGATACATGTAGCATTATCTTAGCGGCTCAGGTACTTTGTCTTAAGTATCAATCGATCAGTCATAAGCTTAGGTGCATTTAATGTTATGATCGTTTACAACCCTAGGCCTAACACATATGGGCTAAACTTGACATGTTGCTGTATGTTGTCACATCAACCATAAATGGAAGATCTTGTACGAAAGATCATCAACAGCGCCTTTACCTGACTCGCTTGAATCCCTTCGCGCCCACAACCGACCCAAAAGGGAAGTACCTTTCCATCTGGAGGTAGGAAAATCACGATCGAAATGACATAAAAATAGATTGATTAAAAAATGATTATGTGCCTTCTTATCCACGAGGGCTCAGCTCTTCATATGGGTTCGGTCTCTG
>CAIGRN010132316.1:0-10134 GCA_903798345.1 Fraxinus anomala
GGTTTAGTTTAAATCCCCTATCACTCTATCATAACAATTGAAAAAAATCGTAAGAAATAATTAAGAAGATATAGTTTAACATATTTCTTCATAAATTTTAAATGGTTCTATCGAAGTTTACATGGTTTTCATTAGGAAGTTAGGATACCCAATTTCCTCAACAACTTCGTTAATAATTCTGATTGTTTGTCTTCATTTTTATTTTTTAAAATAAACATGATAGAGTAATTAGCAATAAAATATAGGAGTTGGCATCGAATTCGATTCGTGTGTTCCAAGAACTGAAAACTGAAATCCCATTAACTTTTGAATATTTACAAATTATGGGATGACAACAAAGTTATAATGTTGCAGTGGTATAGGTTTCATATTTGGGCCGTGTGCATGCGGGTTTGAGTTTGTAAAAATGCATTTTGTTGTATTTCTTTTTTTTTTTTTTTTTTATTTTTAATTTACACAGTTAGTTCCTAACTATTTAGCCGATTTAGCAAATTTCTTCTCAATCTTTGAAACGGACGTTTCAATCTCTAACCTTTAGTTTCATTTACATATTTCATCATTTTAAGATAATTCCGTGGGTGTTAATTTCTTCATACTAGATACACAAGCAATTAGTCTTTAACCTTTAGTGTATTTAGCAAATTTGACCCCAACCTTTATAATGGACTATTCAATCCCCAACTTTATTTCCATTTACATATTTGATCATTTGCAGAATCTTTTTCATTTTTAATTTCAAAGTTCGGAAGAAAATGCTTTCCTTTTTCTTTTATGCACAAATCTTGTCAAAACTTGATTGAATGCACGACTATTTTACGAAGAAAAGTTGTGCAAAATGTTCGAAGGAGACGAATTTGTACCTCGCAAAAATTTATATGCAAAATGTACCAAAATTTATTTGTGTTACTTTCGTATTTGTGTTGATGGATAACTATGCATTCAATTTATTTTCTACCGTCTGGAAAATTCTTATGAAGGGAAAATATGACTACACAATGTGATTTAAGTGCTCAACTTCTAGAGTTCGGCTCAAGTCTAGAAAATTGCAAGTCCTCCCCTAACTTTCGGCTTCGAAGGAACTACCTATGCTGAAGGCATGAGTGGGACATGGTAATGTTAGGTGGAACCATTGAAAAGGTGAGTAGACGGAACTCTTATTGAACACATGTTACAGTTTCTAAAAGAACTTTACTTGGGAAAATTGAGTCTGCACAATACCATATTGCTTACTACAGTAGTTACAAGATCGAAAGAGTCATCACCCTCTCCTTATTTTAAAATTTGAAGGGGTTAATGGCGAAAGGTTCTCTAGATATGTTTTTCATCGCCCTAGTAAGAATTCTCACATTGGCGAAAGGCAATTTAAACAAACTTGCCACATGAAAAAAATTTAGTATCTCATCTGACTTTGAGGCTTAGCTCCTGTTTGATTTAGATAAAATCGATTTTTTAATAGATTTCGATAAAAGTTAATAAAATTTGTTCTTGAAAAAAAATGAAAAAATTGTAGGACCCATTAATTGTGTGTACGTAATTAGATACCTATTTGCATTGGCATTAAATTTCTCTCTATTTACCAAGTATCTTTTGGGAAATTGATTGTTGTCATGCAGGCTAGGCGTTGAGTAGGTCAGTTCAAATATTTTCATACTCAGAATCATTCATTATATTTCAAGTATTTCATAAATAAAACCATTTGGATCCATATAATTATTGGAACCAAACATAAATTTGAACTATTGGTTCAGGTTCGTTTCTACCCATAACATTTTTTATATACATTTAATAAATATTTCCATATAGACCATTTCACTACATATACCTAATACACGACAACATTTGTGCGAGGGAGAAATTCAGCTAAGAAATATTCAAGAAACAAAATAATGGAAATTGAAAACCATGAAAAGATGAAAAAATTAAAACATCAAAAAATAAATTACAATTTGAGAAGAAATTATTCTTTTTTAATAAATCTTATTCGATCCATAAGTAAGGCATGCTACAGTCTATAATTTAATTATAAACAATGTTTAAATTCTTGGGAAATTTGGTCAAAGAGCCGGGTTGGATAAAGTGTTTGGAGAAATGGCCTTTGACCAACATTTAAAAAAAAAAAAAAAAGTTCATGATATTTTAATTGGCCAAATGACAAAATTATATTAATAATAAAATATTTATTCAATTTCCCTCATTTTCACCCCCTTCTTTTTCTTCAATTGCACTATGAAACCCTTTTTCTCTAAATTTGAAACTAATGTCATCTTCTTCACCTCAATTTCCTGTACATTTCAAGATTACAAAAAGATTTCTTCTTCCATTCAAGTTTATTTCAAACTACTTCATTCCTCTTTGTTATAAATTGGTACAGTAAATAGGTAAATTTTTCTTCAATTTTTTTATTTTGAAATATGATTTTATACTTCAATTGGTGTAGGAATAACATGAAAAAGTATTTAAAAAATGTGTAATTTATGATTTAGTAGTTTATTTGTATAATTTTAGTTGAGTTTTTTGACAAAAAAACGTTGATGAATTTTTGATACATTTGAAATTTTGAAAATAATAGGTTAAAGTGGAATTCATCTATTAGTATTGTTATAAACAAAAATTGTGTTAATAACGTGATAAAGAACTTACTAATAAAACTTATCAATGAAATCACTTTGTTGTTTTGATATTAATCGTAAATACATAATGTAATGAATTAGTGACTTTTTTCACATACTATTTCTCTTTTAACCATAAATTTGAGTTTTTTATGTTTATTTTGTATTCCTTATTGCAGTAATTACAGTTTTTGTAGTAGGAATTTAGATTATTGAAGTTCATTAATTTGAATGGTGTACTTGGAGGGTGTTGGAGTTGAAGTTATTTTAATTATATAGAGAATATATGTATGTAGATATTTGGATGTGGATTAAGGTTTAAATTTTTTGAGGAAAGATTGAAGGTCATTAAAAGTGAGTAAGGTAAAAACCTTGCTACCATGTATTCTTGCTCGAGTGAAAAACAGAGGCAGGATTTAACAATTGCTGAAAAATTCTGCCTCTGACTGCTTAAGCAATGAACATAAGCAGGAACTTGAGCGAGCACCTTTTGTACCTTGCAGAAAATTTATTATGAATTCCTAAACATAAAACAACACCTTTTTCTATGGGGAACACATCACTACAATATATATATATATATATATATATATATATATATATATATATATTGAGATTTTGCTCTTTCACCAACTTCAAATTCTAAGTTCTAGTTTTATATTTTGTTCTTTGTTCTTCTGTGAGTTTTTGCTTATTTATTTGGCACTAGTTCATTAAGAATTGATTAATTTTTGGACCTTTGCTACAATATTATATGTCTTGGTTTTTGTGTTTGTTGGATATTCTAATGCATCAACATTAGCAGGCCATGGTTGTATTACCATTCTTGATCGAATAAGCTTGTTTCTAGTAAAACGTGCTATAAAATGGAGAGCGAAACCTGTAACAGTTATCTCCAACATCCCTTACTACAGCAATTGCATGTGCACATGAAAATTGGTTCAGATCAAATTTCTTGCATATGCATGTCCTCCTCTCCAAATGAACAACGAAACTTTCCACTTCATCACCCACCTGCATCTCATCTGGGCTAAGAGCTTTCACCTCGAANAGCTTGTACATTTTTCGACATCAACACATTTATCAACAAAATGCTAGTTGGAACATAAAGAATATCCACATTTTCTTCATCATTCCTTACATAACTCTATGACTATTTGCCTTCTTCGGTCTATTTAAACTCAACAAAATAGCATACATGTACCCATATAATTTCTACAGAATCTATAGCTGCAAATAAAATAAAATAGTTAAATAGTTTTCTTAAGTATATATCAAAGTAATATGAAAATAATTATTATATTTAAATTATTAAAGTAACCACATTGTATTATCAATAACGGACAGACCATAACAGATAATGGTTGTACTGTCGTTTTACACGAAAGATAACGAATGTAGTGTCGTTCTACACTATAAATCGTCAAATAGTTGCGGACAGCACATAAATACACCAAATTCGAAAATAAAAATCAACTAAAGTATCATTTCATACTTTATTCAACAATAAAATTATCAATGTACATGAGATTTCTAAAAATATATTTCTTTTTTCTTCAAATATAGTAGACATTACAATGTAGATAATATAGAAACCAACATTCTTGTTCAAATGCTCGAAATATTAGAAAAGATAGGTGAAGAATATAATGAATAACAAGATTTTAGGGTAGTAAGCACAGGGAGAACACGTTGATGAGATTTGGTGATGAATTGAAAATTTTGATTGAATTGAAGAGGGTGTTTTGGTCTTTTCCATGATGAGGGAGTTTTGGACATCTGATATTATTTGTTTATTGTATTTTGTAATTGAAGACTATTTGATCAATAAATCTTGGAAGAATGTTATTTAATCAAATACGTTGTTTGAATGGGTTATTTAACAAACTCTCCCTAAATTCTTCTACTTTTAAAATGAATTGACATAAAAAAAAAATATTAATTAGATACGTAACTATATATTATCAAAAATCATAATTTACATATTAAACTCTTCCTATTTGAATAAAAAAAAGAAAAATTATACTCCAATTATCAACTTAATATAATAAAAAAGGTTAATCATAAGAATTAATTTTGTGACTTCTTTTTCCAACATATAGGTTCCACTAGAAAGTCAAAAGTTGCGGCTGATGCATTTGTAACAGTGGTTGGAAAAGTTATTTATTTAGGTAAAAAAAAAAATGAAAACAAGGGCTGAGTCTTTTGTTTATCTGCATTAGGAGCCCTTTCGAACCCTAGTTATATCATTACAGTACAGTACGTGCATACACTTGGTATTGATAACTGTAACTGCACGTCGATCAATTTATAATTCCTCAAATTGAATGCTCTGAAACCCCGAGCAGAGCAGCCAGACATCAGTTGTCCTACCCTCTAATTGCTTCGCACAAAATGCTTAAATCCTCGGATGAGAGTGAGAAAAAGGTAAGGTTTTTCACTTCGAATTTCCAAGTTTTAAGACTAGCCCATTAGTCAACTTAACAAAATAAACTTACCCTTTAGTTCAAAATTATCTCTGTGTACCTCATGAATAGTATATCAATTTACTGGAATTTTTTTATAATTTTGTTTATGTGTACTTGGATTTGTATAGAACTTGGCTAGGAAGGTTAAAGATTCAGAAATTGCTGTCCCAATTGTGTACGGTAATATCGCATTTTGGCTTGGGAAGAAGGCGAGCGAGTAAGTAACTTTTTCTATTTTTTGCTTTCCTTAGTTGATGGTATCGAAATTGCTTGCGAAATGTTTGATGATTTGCTTCTTTGAACATTTAGTTCTTTTTTCGTTTTATGGTTAGGTACCAGTCTCACAAATGGACGGTTTATGTTCGCGGAGCAGGAAATGAGGACCTGGGCGTGGTGATAAAGCGTGCTGTTTTCCAATTGCATTCCAGTTTTAATAACCCAACTAGGATCGTTGAAAGCCCTCCTTTCGAGTTATCTGAGTCCGGATGGGGTGAATTTGAAATTATCATCACTCTTCATTTCCACAGTGACGTTACTGATAATCCATTGCACTTGTGAGCTGCATTCTTAGTTATCTCTCTGTGTGTGTACGTCCATGGCCCAATCAATGCTGCTTAGAACTGCAATTACGGCTAGGAACATAGATCTTAGCGTTAGAGTTGGAATGATGTGATTGTGGTTCCTAGGCCTCAATTTCAAACTTTACTTATGAGTTTGCTGATATTAATCTTTTAGCTTAAATGCAATGACTAATGAATAGGCTTCTTCATTTTCATGGGGTGTCCCTGTAAAATGTTGAGATTGAATGTGAAAGGATGAATTGCATACAGGTATCATCATTTGAAGTTATACCCAGGGGATGAGTCTGGTCCTATGTCCACTAAGAAGCCTGTTGTCGTGGAATCCTATGATGAAATTGTTTTCCTTGAGCCTTCAGAGGGTTTCTTATCACGTGTGAAAAATCACCCTGCAGTTATTGTGCCTCGACTACCTGCAGACATTACTTTGCCTCCTGGTGTGTTTTTCTTTTTTTTTTTTTTTTTTCCTTATTTTGTCGGTGGTTAAAATATTTTTCCATTCACCATACTTCAACGTGTTTTTTGTGCTCGTCTATAGTGCCAATGGAGGATGTTGACAAAAGGAAGAGAGGTGACGCCAATGATCATCCCTTGAGCCAGTGGTTTGGCAATTTTTCTGAGGCAGATGAACTATTAATACTTGCTGGTGCTCGCCAACAGGTGTCTTAATGGATTTAATTGCGCTTCTACGTTTTTCTTGTTGAGATATCCCTGTCCATGATTGTCCTGAAAATCATCTACTTGTTATCTTTATGCTGACAAAATATCCAAGAATTTTACCTCCAAAAGTGTATGCATTAGGAAGGGAACCCTTCGCATGCTGTGGAAATTAATCAATATACATAATATAAAATTTAGGGAAGGATGAATATAATCAGAAAAGAGTCAAATTTATCCCAAGATATCTCTATATGAAATCACATGCTGAGGTGGATGAAAATCGTGCAATTGATAGAACTTCAATTTAGCAAGTGCATTATCAAGGTATCACATTCTTGAGTAAAACAACTCTCTAGCACAGTGGAACTGTTCCCCTGTTAACAAGGTCAAATAATTTCTATTGTGTGTTGGGCTCACTTTCAGTATCAGACACTGTCCATTGTATCATATCATGGAAGTGTAACTAACAGAGTAACTGAGATAATGCTTTCTCTCTGCTTCCACTAGTTTGTTTTGTATGCACTACAACATACAATAACTCTATGTTTCCGTGAAGCAGACAAAACAGGATTTGGTAAAAAGGGATAAATTACACAGTTAAACTAACCTCTTAGAGAGTTGAATTTTACTCTAGAAGAGCAATAATCTAACTGGAGTGACTAAATTTCTCTTTGTAGCAACTTCGTTTCTTAGCATTATGCATCTATATATGATTCTGCACAGAACTTGAACCCACTTGCTTGGAATGAGAAAACTTTCTCATCTTATATCCATTGAATGCGATTGTCCTTTTGAACAGGTAAGATTTGGATTGAAACCAAGTCTGTTTGACAACCATTTTGGTAGAAAAAAAAGTTTTGAATAGTGATTTTTAGGAGAATGTGTGGTTAACAAGTCAGAAAAAGTTTTTGCTATACATGTAAAATATTTTATTGTGTGAATGTGTGGTTAAAAATGATCATGTAGTAAACAATAAAATAAATTAAAGATTGTCAAACAGGCACTCAATAAAAAAAGACAAGTTATAGCTGTGGATCCGATTCATATGGCCTTTGGCTAATACAGAGATCTCTCTGCAGATCTTAGCCCATAGTGATGCAGTCTGAAATTGGGATCCGATATGAAATCTAATTTTCCCAGTTTTATTGGAATAAGAACTGTATAGATCTTAGCCCATAGTGATGCAGTCAGAAATTGGGATCCAATATGAAATCTAATATTCCCAGTTTTATTGGAATAAGAAATGTATAGGAGAAAAGGAAAAACATTAGGTGTAATCAACCAATTGAGTTTCAAATTTTTGAGAGGAAATTATTGAAGGACCAAAGTAATGACATAAAATGAGAAGTGCCCTTCTTTTAAAATTTTCACAAAGTAGCATTCATTCTTTAATTTATCTTTCCTACTCGAAAATTTTTCCTCTGTTGTAAGACGAAATATTTCTCCTCTCTTCATTTTTAGCTTTATTCCTGAAACACGTGTTCTTACGTAGGCAATTATGGAAGCGAGTAAATGTAGGAAATAAAATTTTGAAGTTCGAGTTTTGAGTTTTTTTATATATATATGAAGACAGAGGAAGAATAAAATAAAACTTCTACAGAGTTTCCATTAACTTGACCTGGTCAAGTTGAGGGTCAAGTTATTCGGGGTGGTCATATCAAGGTAAACTGACATATGAGTAACAAAGCTTAGAAGAATGTCATTTTTCATCTTGGCATTTAAAAATGATCTTTTCAGAAAGTTCCTAAATATTTAGATATTCAATGGACTTGAAGCTTTCAGATATCACATTTTTTGAGGGGCTTGATGACAACTGCCATTAGAGCAATTTTTAACCTGTTAATATTAGAACTTATAACAAAAATTTCGCCACATAATCATTTACTGTGTTAACTTCTATCAGACGTTTTTAGTATTAAAACATTTGATGTGATGTAAAAAAATGAGTGGAGGGAAAACTGTTTATTTTTTTTTATTTTTTAAGTGTCAAATGACAATTTGCGTGTACACCAAGCAGAACTGTTTTAGTATTTTCTACTCTATCATAATATGAAAACATTCACTTTCAATTTATTCTGAGCAAATTATTACATCCCTAATAATTGTTAGAATGTGACATCCCAAGCTTTGTTTCTCTTAAATTTTTCCAATTCTGTTGGAAAAGTATTGTTCGTTTGACACATAAAATGAATACCGCAGGTGCAAGCTCAGATTGCAAGACTCAGAAGGCAGTTGAGTTTGGTGGACGGGCAGCCTCCACAGCTGAAATCTGCCTCCGACCTGTAAACGCTCATTATATCTCATGCAATGCATTAAATCTCATCACACCAAAAGATTGACAGATCGAGAATATTCTTAATGTGAGATTCTTGTAATGTTAATTCACTACACCGAGGAGAACTTTGTACTTGTTCCATTTTCTTGCCAGATGAGAAAGCTTCAGCATATTTATATGGAAGTACTGGAAAATGTAATGCTATTGATGATACGATATGTATATAGCAGATTGTATTTGAGAGTTTGCTCAAGGTTCGGACTGCATTATGTCGTATAGTTGAACTATGTGCTCAAAGACCCTTTTAGAGTATGCATTTCTTGTTATGAAGTTATTTTACATTCTGGAATTTGCTCTTTTGTGATTTCACTAGGCTCAACACTGTCATCTCACGATCAGAGAATTTGTTTGAACGGTCCAGATTCTCTGTCGAGTGTTGCCATCAGATGACACGAAGGATATCTGACTTTTCTCTTCATATGTACCTGTAAATGCCACAAGTTACAACTTGGTTAAGCCTAAAAATTGTAATTTATGAATAATGCATATGCTGTGAACAAGGTTCTAATGCTTTCATTTGTTTACAGCTTGTATTGCTGAGGATACCATGTATGAGTTCTTATCCTTAATTCTCACATTATTTTTATAACATGTTATTCATTAATGTTGTGTGTCATCCACACAGCTATTCTCAATTCATTAATATCGTTTGTTAGGTTTTTAGTATTGGCGATTCTATGGACAAGTTGACTAATTTGTAACATGTTGCAAAAGTCAAGGACCTAAGGTGCAATTTGTATAAATTGGGTTATGAGGTCTAGGATTCGAGCATGATAAGAAGAGAAACACGGCCCAGCATTTTCGCTAGATTATCGTCTGAACACTGCTCGAGCGACAAAAACAGAATGTCTGTCTCTCGACTGTTGCTGAGCTCTCGTTCGAACGACAGTGTGTTGCTCGACTGTCACCAGCTTCTCGCTCGAGCGACAGGTCGATTCGGGAAATCCTAATTTGTATTTTTAAACAGATTTATTTAGCTCATTCAATCAAATTAACATTTCCTATAAATACCCAAACATATGCACGAAATTGCATGTGATTTTTCATTATGTTCATTACCTCATAAGATCCAAGAACATATTCTTTTATTATGATTCAACATTTCTTCTTGAGATCATATAACGACCTATTTGAGGAAAACATCAAATTGAAGAATCCAAAACACCTACTTCCTAAACATCCTTAGGAAGGTATTTTCTCAGTTGAATTTAAGAGGTTTCTAGAGGTTGAGAAATGTTGGATTACAAGCGCAGGAAGATGAACATGAATAGGTGTTTCTTGGGTATCCATTTGGAAGAGACGTGTGCATCTAGGAGAAATTCTAAAACTGTGAGGTGCCATAATTGTCGAGGTTTTGGCCACGTTAGGAGTGAGTGCACTAGCAGTATGAGAAATTTGGATAAGGCTATGAATTCTACTCTTATTGATGACGAGTTTAATTCGGACAATCAGAGTGAGGAATCCACTCGTGAGGAAAGTGAAAA
>CAIGRN010132317.1:0-20619 GCA_903798345.1 Fraxinus anomala
TTGAGCAGGCAAAATAACTAGTCAGACAAGTTTCCGAAAAATAATGTTCCCCTCAAGAAGAGAAGTGCTTGGGTTCATCCCAAAAACTCCCCAATACTATTACCTAATAAAAAATGATCATCACTCATAACATCGGACGAACCTCAAAATTTTCTGAGGAGAGACTGTTAAGCCACTTCTTGTAAATGTGTTCACTTTCCTCAGGCTCTATAAGAGCCAGTATCTCCTTACTTACAAAGTTATAGAGCCTCATGCAGGGTGCAATGACGCTCAGTGTATATGCAGCGAGTTTTGTTTTCTCAAAAGGAGTAACTATTTTACCGGGGAATTTCTCTCCTCCCACTTTCCCTGCTGCTGTTTCCAGCAAGAATTCTGTGTATTTGACTGTTGCAGTTTGGCACACGCTCTCTTTTGGGGGCTCAAAGCCCCATTCCTGCAGCATCAAACATTCAATTAGATCTAATTTCTGAACATGTACACAATGAATTGTAAAGCTATCCTGTTATGAGAAATAAAATGTAAAACTGATGCGAAAACTTTTATCCATTCCCTTTCCCTTTTCTTCTACCCAATGGTTAATTTCATTAATCACTTTGGGATCAGTTGTAAATTATGGCTATCAGATTACATTCTTACTTCCATTTCTTATTTTTGCCAACGAGATTATAAGACAGATCCGAGAAACTACTACTTGGGGAAGAAATGCAATGAAACATACCCAAAATTTCTTTCTCCAAATAGAAAAACATAAGCATTGATAAACTGTAACACAGATGTTTGCCATTTTTACTTATCACAGGTTTAGAGCAACAGTATATTTCTGAAAAACAACCAAAAATAGATAAACTGAAAAAAACTGATGGTAAAATGATTACATGGATAAGAGTATCTAGGTTTCTAAGCCTCTTCAAGACGCGTTTTCTTAACTTTGTAATGGCTTCCTTGTCTTCATCATCATCTGCATATTCCTCTGCTAGTTCATACCTGATAAAACATTATGCCTCAGCCTATTGAATATCTGATTATAACTTTGATCATAAGCAAAAAAAAATACACCCTCCATTCCTAAAAGAATTAATATTTTCTTTGATCTCCATTCCAGAAAGATTGTCCTATTGATATTGAATGTCAAGATAACTTTTTTAAATTTGTTATTAACTAATTAGTTCAACTTTCTTTACTTAAATATTTCATCATTTCTTCTAATTACACTTTCATAATGAAATTTCATTCTAAAAAATTACTGATTTGACCGAGAAAAAAATCAGGCAAGAATGCATATATTGTATGTATATCGAGAGAGAGGGCTTACGCCTGAGCAAAAGTTCGAAGAAAATAGACATCTTGAGAGATGCAATGAAGAAAAGTGTGAGAATCCAATGTACCAGAGGCTAAGCAAATTATAAAAGGACTGTAAAGAACAGAAACCCTTTCATTCTTGAACTTATTCCATAGCCTTGTAGCTATGCCTTCTTCATCAGATCCATTCAACCCAAAACCTCCCATTTTCTTATAATTATAGCAAAAACCAAACAACAGCGTGCTGTTTTTTCTACCCTAAATGAGAGAGAGAATGAAATATTAAAAAGGGTTGGTGAGGAGTAAACTATATTCCACGTTTGATTATTTATAGTAATTTAACAGCACACGATCGAGTCCAAATGTGCAGGAGGACAAATTCGCGTTTGCCTAGGAAAAAGTGGTTTAGCTGGTGGGGTCGGGTTTATTGAACAGGGTAGCTGTTGAGGGCCGGCGGTCAACTGCGGTGGAGGGACCATGAACGAGATTCCTGTGAATGCACAAAATTAAAACTTGCACTTTTCATGTGCTTTGCCATGCCAATTTTCTCTTTACTGGGGTGAGACTTTTTCAAGGAGAAATCCTTTTAAATGTTTTTCTTTTTAGTACAGACTTTTCGACCTTTCTTAAATGTGGTAGTCATGATAAAACCGTGATACTCATATCCCCGAGAACGAAAAATATTTATTTCGAGGGTATTTGATGGGAATTAAAATTAGATTTTTGAGTAACGAAAAATATTTATTTCGAGCGTGTTTGGTAGGGATTAAAATTAGATTTTTAGTTGATTGTGATAGAAGCTTTTGAAATGTGTGATTGAAAAAATATGGGACCAATGAAAGATGTGGTTAATATTGATTGTTTGACTTTGACTTTGATTAAAATCAGATTTTAATCCGACCCAAACAGACATGCATTAAACTTGTTGTATAATGATACTCGAAGATGTACCAAAATATGTCATTGATTACTTAAAGTGTTGTTGAAATTAATGTATAAAAAGCTGTCACCTTACAATAATGCGAAACTTGATATACATGTAGTAAAATTGTATTTGAATAGCTCGCAGAAAGAGTAAACTATCCAAAACAATTTTTTTAGAAAATTTCAAAACAATTCAAAGGGTGATTTCATGTGATCGCCTAAAATTAATGTTTACTGTTGAGACATGAGTGTCACCGTTTTAAAAGATTGGAATATAAAATGTCACAGGTACCAAAAGTTTGAACTCTTGGAGGAATTTACATTTTACCCTTCTTTTTTAAGGTAAAGGTGAAAAATAATTAACTTTCTACTTTCATTTAATTGATGTTCTTTTTATTCAAAAATACATAATTGCTTAGCATTAAGTGTAGTTTTTACATATATTCGGGATCTTAAATGATGATATCATATTATTCCTTGAACATATTAGTGCCTAATTTGTTATTTATTGCCCTTATTAGGAAAAAAATCATGTGTTGGACGAAGAATTGGAAGAAAGAAAGGAAAAAGTGCTAAAATGAAGGAAATTCAAAGCTTGTGGACTAAAGTGCAAATACTCAAAAATTGTGACGGACCTTACGATAAAGATTCGAGAGTGATAGGTGTCAATTGGATGACAAAAAAAGTCAAATAGATTAAATATAGTCAAAGTATTGTCGAATATTAATTTCCAGCGAAAGAGTTATGCTCCGAATTTTCTATCTCAAATTGAAACTCATTTTTGACATAGTGAACGCTCAAATTGGAAAATGATATCTAAATAAGCATTGTAGCATTTTGATTAAGATTTTTAACGCATTTTGAATCGCCTCAATAATCGGATATCGGGAGAGAAAGATATAACGAAAATATTGAAAGAGCTACTTGGAACAAGCTTAGGCGCTCACCTCCTCCTCTTCCAAGACCTCCTGAGGCGCCCCAAACAAGCCTAGGCACGCACTTCGGTATAAAAACGAAAAAAAATTGATTTTTCTTATTTTTATTTAAGTAACAATTCAATGCAATTTTTTTAGGATCCTTTAAATATCAAAAGTTGACCAGAATGTAGGAGGACCTTCCTATACCTAAAATTCATATTTTCTACATATTTTGGAGGCGAAGAACGAGAACAATTCATCAATCAAAGTCGGATTTTCACAAGATTTTTGAAGATTTCTCCACCCTTTTGAAGATTTCGTTGAAGAAAATGGATTTCTCCACTTTCATCCATCTTTTCTTGATTCTGGTGATATTATTCCATATTTTCTTTTGTAATTCGATATTTAGGATGTTTATCTAAGTTTTTCTATTGTATTGGATTATTATGGAACATTATTATTTTTATTTCTATTTAAGACTTTAATTTAGGTATTTTTTTGATTGATTTTGCATTCCCATCACATTATTTAATTGTTTGGCCATAAATTGAATAGTTTAGGAACACTCATGATAAGTTTAGAACACGATAAAATCAACATATGGACAATAAGTATTAGGAATAATATATGTGGCATATGCAATCGTATAGATAATAAACTAAATGCATGATTTTCATATGAATTCGGACTATGAATAAGATCGAGTCATATTAATCATAGGTTGGTGTATCTTGAAAGATAGCATTTAATATATTAACGCTACCGGTTATAAAAAATACATGAAATTAACTAGATTATTAATTCATTATTAAAATAGATGAAAATGTGGGAATCATGAATCCAATCCGAGCATTCACATTCATTAAAACCACAATTTACTTGCTTTATTAATATATATTAGTAATATAAACAACCACAAAATCACTATTTTGTTGTCACTACTCACTCGAATTTAATACTACCTATTGAACTACATTTTAAACCTTATTTCACGTGTGAACAATAAACTCGAAACTTGCTATTTCTATTACTTGTTCAACGATCTCGTACGCTTACGGGTTTCGACGTAACATTTAGTTTATCATCATTAAGAATAGACTTTTAATCTATTGGACACCGGGGTTATCTTGGAGTGACGATGTAGTGCTTCATAGCTACCGTTGGGCGGATTTGCTATGTTCTTTTTTCGATAAAGATATTGCTAATTGTGGTGTGAAGACGCTCTTGATCGTGGCTTAATTATAACATTTACTTTTCAAGACTATTAATATCAGTAGTATACTTTGTGACATTAGAATACTCGATCAACTTGAAATACTCGTACGCGCTTAGAATCAAGAATAATTCTCGGCCCATTAAATTTGAATGGAGGGGTCCCCATGTTACCAAGTCTAAACTTGCATTAATTGATAACAGAAAAGAAAACTCGTTCAATTGATAATACTGAAAGAAGTATTTTTCTCAACTTTCTTGTTTTGAATTTCTTGTACTTTAAATCCCTATCTTTGATTGATACTCTTTAAGACAAAAAATTAACTAACTAAACTAAATTAAAAAGGGTAGATCTTGAAGCAATGATCAATCGCAGCAAACTGAATGAGGCGATTATATAAATACTATGCATGTTATAGAAAAAATTCAAATGAGTCATGTTCAATTTTTAATAGAAATGGTTCAATATAGGATTATAGAGCATGCGATGAGACGGTGTGAATTTTAATTTTCGATCTACCTATTTATGAAAATTATGCACGTATCAGATAATTGTGGAGAAAATGAATTGAACCCGTATTAAGATATATCTAATAAATTTATTTCATCTTCAAAAATTAAAAACTTTTTATTAAGTGAATTTTTCCCTAATTAAACTCTGACCTAACATCTCTAGTCTCTAGAAGAGCCCACTTCTACAACTGGGACAAGAATTTGCAGAAGGAAGAAACCAGAACCCATAAAGAGTTGTTAACATATGGCCCAAAATCTTTGGTCAGCACCAAAAACTACACCCCATAAAAAATTGGGCCTAGCTCTACCAACTTGCCACATCTCCAGCCCAATAAGTTTCATGTTTGATTATAGGAAAAACTAGGACTTCCCTTAACCTTCCAATTATTGTATTGGCTCTCCAACATTCAAAAGAAAATTTTTGAATCCTATTTAAATATGCCACATCACGAAAACTATCAATGTGAATATTAAAATTAAAAGTAACTTAAAATTAAAAGGCAAAATGGTTAAAAATCGAACTTGAGAACATATATTTAACGGGATTTTTACATACGATTTTAACGTTCACATGATAATTTTTGTTACGAGAGGACGTAGATTCATATGTTTAATAGATTAAAGATCCAGACATCACTCTTGAAGATAAAAACCCAAAATCATACTAATTAAAAAGTTAAAAAAGAGCACGAACCTAATTTTTCTCCCTTTTAAATGTTCAAAGATGTATCACAGGCCAGTCTTTTGAAAAGCTAACAATGTTTTCAAGTGAATGGCTGTCCTCATTACACACCACCCTCTTACACTTCATACCACCACATCATCATATCTCTACGATACGTATTTCTCTCTCACTAGAACATTTCCTTCTCTCACTCTAGACTAGAATAAGCCTCAACAATGGCATTGCTACAGTATTTTGCAATTTCTTTTCCAATCTCTCACTATTCTCACCAACCCTACTCTCTTCCAGGTTGCCCCTTTTACTCATGTATAATTTTAATCCCTTTTCTTGGTTATATAAATGCTTTGGCTCCTTGCAATTTTCCTGTATTTTCTTGGTCTAATATCATGTGATGGAATGAAAAAAGACATGCTTTTCTGAAATTTGCTGAAAACTAGCCAATGTAGTTACGTTTTTCTGAGACCATTTTTTCTTGATTTCTTCAAATCTTTTTGAAAAATTTTATGATAATTTCATAATCACGTATATAACTACCAAGATTTGTATGGCATACATATACAGGGGTCAGTAAATAGTAAATAAGTGCAGAAAATAGAATGTCTGGCTATTATTTTACTGAATTATGTGCTATTAGTACCCTTTTCTTTTCTTTTTTCCCGTGTTGTGGCAAAAAAAGAATTGAGTATTTGTGAAGTTGTACTGTTGTTTCTGGTTGTAAATTGTATCCTAAAGATAAGAATAGAGATAATTCGATAGCAACATTTAAGGACTAGAAGTAGTACCTCGTGTCCGCCAAAGCTTCGAAGTAGAACCTCGTGTCCGCCAAAGCTTCTTCGTATATACCTCCAAACATAACTTATAAATTGTATTCTAGGTTGAATTGTCAGATGAGTCTCGTCCATGTTTGAAGCTATTCGAGGCCTCTAATCGTGTAACTGCGCCGCAAGTGTTAAAGTCCTACATTCCTTTGTTGAGGCAAGCCTCAGTGACCAAGGTGTTCATTTTTTCTCATTAGCTACTCTTCTCAAAATCTTGCTTGAAAGGTGGAGTTGGCATCCCATTTGAACTACATCGACTCACCTTCCTTCTTATATGCTTGGGTGTCATCCATCCATTTAATGGTATCAATTTGAATGCGAAAAGTATTTGAAAAATTAGTGTTGGTCTTGAACTGTGTAGAGCTTAATCACAAATGCTAAAATTGTGGTGTTGATGCTAAGGTTATCCACATTTAACTAGTCATTTATGTTATCTTTCTCCAATGTACTGTAAAACCTGCGGTGAGAAGTGGGCATAACCTGGAATTAAGATTGTATTGCTAGAAATATGTGTATCATTTGTTTGTTTTCTACTTTGATTGCTCTCGAAAGTATAGATTATGGTCTTTTGTAAGTTTGTAACACTTGAAAAGGTTCCAATCAGTAAATGATCATTTCGAATTGTGTAGGATTGGCATTTGGAGGCGTTCACACTAGCATGTGCTCATCGTTCAACGGCCAATCTTTGTGCCTATCACATTCAGGTTTCGCAAGACAAACTCAAACTCAAAGAATGCCTAGACGGAGTATAATGATGATAAAACCAACAATTCAGTTCATTCAAGGAACCGATGAACAGACAACCCCAGATGTGAGGCTTACAAAATCAAGGGACGGGACTAACGGTATGGCTATATTCAAGTTTGATCAACCCTCGGTTTTTGACTCGTCTAGTGAAGTAGGTGATATTACTGGATTCTACATGATTGATGAGGAAGGAGTTCTTCAGTCAGTTGATGTTAATGCAAAGTTTGTGAATGGGAAACCTGCAGGAATAGAGGCCAAATATGTCATGCGAACTCCACGAGAGTGGGATCGGTTTATGAGATTTATGGAACGATATGCAAACGCGAATGGCTTATCATTCGTCAAAAAATGAGGCAATTTATATATCTTTTTAGTCCTACATTTTTGTGTCAATTGTTTTCTTTTTTGAGATGCAATTCATGTTTCTGTAATTAGGTTAAATACAAGTGCACATCTTACCATTTTCTTATGTATGTTTATATGGTTTCAATTCTAGCACGTGTGTCTTGTTCGTTCAGTCAAAATAAATTTTCATTTATGATACAGACACCTATGACCTCCCCTCCGAGGAGTGAAGCTTGAGGTACAGAACCCCCACCGATATTTTTTGGCAATTTTTTATTAACATGCGGGACCCACCCATGTGAGTGTAGGTAAAACATATGTGAAGCAAAATTCTGTACATTTAGACTAATTCCCCATCCGAGTCTAGCATTGGCTCGTGTGCCATCATTCGACCAAGTAAATGGAATAAGGGCTCAAACATAAGCGTACTTATTGAAGGGATTAGTTTGGAGAGTATCCCGACTATAAGGTTTTTAATCTTTGCATCGAGTTCTCATCGTATCTCGATTCCAACCTAATTTTTTTACTAGTTTTGAAATTTGGTGTTACATTTTAAAAGATCGAGATGTTTATTTGAATTTAAAATCGATTAAATTGCTCATTTGAGTTTAATAGATTCTAACATAAGATCTAAATTTTTGACTTAAAAGGTTAGCCTTATTAAGAAAGTAATGCAAACTCTCGGTTTATTTATCGATGGGGGAGCATCGAATCACAAGAAGAATTATACACAATTTACTGTTTGACTGTATGCCAGGAAATCCAATTATTTTATATCCATGGTAGTTGGATGAAAATATTGTTTAATTATCAGGTAGTTGGATAAAATATTATTTAATTATCATATAGAATCACTATTATTCCTATTTAATTCATCTTAAAGCCTAATCAGATTCATTAACCACCACAAAAAAAGGAAAAAGACAAAACAAAACAGGACCATTAACCTAATATTCAGTAGATGGTCTATCTTCTTTATATTATAAAACACACAAAAACACACATGGACATGATGAGAGTGGACATTCATAAAAAAGAATGATAAGACAAATACTTGGTGAAAATGTTGAAAAATCTAATTATATGGGAAGTAGTTTCACATATCTTGATTTAAACAAAATTCAAGCAAATAGTGTCACTTGAAGCTCCATTTTTTTGCCATGTATTTGCTGGAGATGCACAAATAGACTTCACCTTCAAGTCATGAATGTTGTCTTTGCTCATTCTTCCAAGAATTTTTAGCTGCATCAGCTGATGAACTATCAGAATCTGCATTCCCAGGCTTTGGTTTTGAGAAAAATGGATCCCATTCATGAGGTCCTATCTCTTGACCTTCATCTAATAAAGCATATTTCCAACTAAGCTCCTCGATAAAATTATCATCTTTACACCCCTTGATGATGTCCCTCCTCAACCTTGTAACTTTGTCAATAACTGCCTGAACAGCTACGTCAAAGGCGTCTTTGAGAGTTTCCAATTTAGAACGAGGATCGGCATATATAAGCTGAGGAATGAGATTTATTACTGCCTCCCTCATTTGCTTTACCTTCTCGGGAGAAACTAGACTGAGTGTTTGCTCTATGCTGATATTTCTCTTACGAATGTGATCCTCTGGAATGAAAACAGAGTATTGCGAATAATTCTTCGGTAAATGCCAGGTGTACTGCGTGTAGGCTGATCCAGGATGGAAGAACACAGGTATACAACCAGCCAACATGGAGTCAAATGCTGATCTTCTTGTATATGAATCGCCCTGAGGCTGCAGGCAGAAAAGAGAGCTCTGAAACATCTGCATGATACTGCTAGGAGAGTGACACTTGCTCTCTCCAAAATCGCACTCGAGTAATTTACACACCTTAGATTTCTTACACTGATCAATGATCTGGCCCCTGATTGATTTGGGATTGTCTGGACGAGGTGCACCAGCAAAACAGAAAAGATACTTGCGTTCCAGATTCCTCATTCGGTCCTGCCAAATTAACACGTCGGCATCCTGTGCGGGATGGAAGTAGGTTGGATAAGGGATGCCGTAGTCATTCTCATTCCAAGGGCTCGACTCCACCACAAGCATGGACATGTTTTTGGCAGCCGGTAAGAACAGGAGCTTGTTCCCCCAGTCAGATTCGTGGTCACTCAGTCTCCTAAAATCCCAAGTTATCCTACCCGCGACAAGAAAATGATCCTTTCCTCCCATTATGCTCCATTCTGGCCTCGACATGAGCCAATCAACTAAAGCAAGAGACGCAGCATCCCTCGTCGATATGTTATGCCCCCAAAGATACCTAGCAATGTCAAAACCGGCATAGAAAGGCACAAAAATAGCAGCAGCAAGAGATGAATCATTTGTTAAACACTCAAATTGCTTCATCCGATTACTAAAGATCACATCCACTGCAAACTGATTAGTTGCATACCACCCAGTGTTCGAGAACACCCCTTCAACATTCTCCAATGGCGGACCAAGCCCAGCATTTGTAGTGAACTTGCACATATTTGTCCAAAGGCTGAGGCTCTTACACTCCTTAAGCATATCCTCGTTGAACTTTGGAGGAAGATCGTGAACATAAATATACCTCCCTCCACACGGATCACTCTTATTCTCTATTGTTCTCAATGCCCTAATAAAAGGATAATACTGCATCTCATGACTATCCAAATGGCTAATAACTGGTGGCGCTCTCTCACCTTCCGCCTCCACATTATTTACACTTTCATCTTTCGATTCATTATTAACTGATTTTTCTTTTTCATAGCCACCATCAACCCTAGGACGCTCAATGGTGATGGGGCGACTAACAGGGATCTGGTTGGAATTACTCATCCGAGTATTTAAAGATTCAGTTTTTTGTGTTAATGTGCTCAAGCTATCAACAACACTACTACCTCCAAGTACCACAAAATGGAAATACAACAATAAGCTCCAAAACAAAAATGATAATGAAACTAATAAACATAGCCGTGATTGTTGATTCTTGCCTTGCCCCTTCTCCATTTGTTCTCCTAAAGGTGGTGTTGCCGCCAGGCGGCGTCTCATTAGCTTTGAACCACTCAAAAATTACCCCATACACTCAGTAAAACCATGAAAATCCACAATTTCATAGATTTGTCATCACTAAAAACCCACGAAACCCCCGGTCCTGCCAACAGCCTTGATATAATGCTGTTTTTCAGGAACCATTAATTAATTCCCAAGAACAACTTCAATAAGCGTAGTGTAAACACACACACACTCACTCATAAACAGCTACAAAATTATATTAAAACTTTTAAACTCTAAAATTTTAAACAATAAAATTGGGCATAAAAATTGAGCCGTGAATGACTTACAAGCAAAATGCTGAGAGATTCTGAGCGAATGAATTTGTGATTTGATTATTCTAGACATTTTCAGAATATATTAGAGGCCTATTTTATGGAAGAACAGTAAAGGCGCAAGTTAGAGCTCTGTCGGTTCATGATATCGATGACATCTGCCAAATTTTGTGTACAGCGGGGTGTACGTGAAGTGATATAACAAGTCCCAATTAGGTAAAAAATTGATCCACCTTTCAATGCATTAATCGTTGTGCTGATGGGTGTTAGATGGACTCGACTTGTTCATCACCAAATTCGGTTCATTCCACAAGCTCGTCTAATTAAGTTAAATCGAGTCGAATTGAGTCGAGTCGCTCGCAATTTTTCAATTTTTTTTAATAAAAATGACATTTCACTCATTATGATGAGTTGGTTCACTGACGAGCTGCTCATTGACTTGCACGAAAATTTTGCGGCTAACCTAATTGTATTGTCGTGTCCCTTTCTAGGTTATAAATAGGCAATTGCATGCAGTGGAATTTTCCTTGTGTTTATATAGTAATTATTTTAGGATTTTTACGACTTTATCAGAAGAGATATAAAAGATGCAGTGACTGATTATTTTTAAAACGATTCAATAATATAATGTCACGTGACATTATGTCAAGAATTATGTTAAGAATTATGACGCTGAAGCATAATTGTTATTTTGCAAGAGAATTGCTCATGTTAGTGTAAGAAATGTCCGATTTTGTTTAGAAACGAGAGTGAGATGGGAATGATTATGCATCTAATATTATATTAATTGAATTCTTACCACAAGATTAAATTATTAGTTGTCTTTGACCCATTATTGTACTTTATTTATTTATTCGAGAGATTTTGTACCTACCTAAACAGACACTAATGGATAAATAATCTCGTTTGTGATATATATATGCATAATAATTTATATAATATTTTACATACAGATGAATTGTCATATAGACGGTAGGGAAAATTATTTTTTTATTTAGTTGAAAAAATTCTAATCGAATCGTATTTTAAGATCTTTTGTCAAATGCATACTGTGTGATGGCTGATGAGAATTCAGTACCATTTAATCGTGAATATTTACGTGTGGAGTGGGAGTTGAGCACCAACTATTTAACCCTAATGAAATGATAAACTGAACAATGGAATGCGATACAAGAGGATGGGAAACCACAAATTTTGTTGATGATTAAACAACATTGGGACCCATGTTCTTTACAGTACTGAAGAAATCACGTTCCCAACTAACAATCATGTGACCCTGTCTCTATATCTCCATCCTTTCTCACATACGGCAAATTTTAACGAAAAAGATGAAATCTTATTTATTATATTGTTCGATCTAATCGAAAATAACGAAAATGGTCTTGAATTTTAAAATGAACTTGAAATTTTGCATGCATCTATACACATGGAAATTGAAATTATTTGAATTTTCTTTGATTAGACTCGTTTGGCAGGACTTCTGTTTTGCTTCTTCATCTTAAGCCAGCTTCTCTAAAAGTTCATTTGAAAAATTATTCGAACATACTTGAAAAAACAGCTTTTAACTTTTCAAAAATTATACCAGACAGACACACTATGTAAGTCCTTTAAAAACTTTTGAGCTAGCAAATCTAACAAGTAGATAATAGGGGGGAGAGAAAAATAGATGGAAAACTAAGTCAAACAAGTAAAAATAACATGGCAAGTACAAGTGAAAATATCAAACAAAAGAGCGTAACAAAATTGCTTTCCTTAGTCTTGCTTACCAGTTGAAAGCCTGTGTCCATTTCAACATCTTTCAGAGACAAACACACACCAGGATCTCCCATTTTCACATCACTACCAATCAAGATCGAGTTGTTAATACCCCGTGTATCGTTGTTTATAGAAATGTTTGTGGATGGTGATTCATAGGAGCAGCCCCCACGCCGAGCAATCATAGATGCCCCGAAATTCACCCCTTCCAATTTGACATTCTCAAAGGATCCACGAATGATTTGTGGTGGCTTTGAGTGGTCGACGGATTTTGGCAAATGAGTTTTCTCTTGTGATTTCAAGGGGGAGAAGTTTTTCATGGTTGCTCTTTCTTTTCCCTATTGAAAACTGACTCGCTTTATAGAATGAGCCACATTTACTTTTCCCCAGCTACAAGGAAAGGAAGTGTTCCTTTGGAATGACTTAATAATCACTCAATCAACCTCATTGATGTCTCTCCCTCGCGTTCGGTATATAGTTAAACGCGTAAATAATGTCATGATGTGCTAAAACTGGTTGCATTAGCATGTTGTAATGAAACAAACATGGTAACGAAAAAAGATTTCATGAAGTCGACTAGATATATGTTGAGACTCCTCTTTTCATTCTCTTAAATGTATTCAGAGTTTGTTTGCGAGAGGTTTTTCTTGAGGAAAAATGAATTTTTTTTTCTAAAGAACGCATTGTTAAAAAGTGAGAAAAGATACCGAGGCACATGAAAAATGATTTCTTGTTTGGAGAACGTAGGGATGAAAATGAGTTCAGGGAAAATGATTTTTCAAAAAATCTCTCCCGATTCCCGAACAAGCTCTTAGTTAAAAACACGAGCAAATGGATCAAAGAAGAAAGAAGGCACAAATGACCAAGCAAAAAACAATCTACACAAAAGCTTAAAAACCATTCAAAAATAATCTTCATGTTTTCTAGAATAAGTTGCGAATATTGGAATTGCTGAAGAAGAATCCCCCATATCTTTATTCTTCCCAAGTTCGTCTCTTGAAAATGGACAATCTCAACCTTTAAAACAGCTGAATTTATTAGCTTTTATAGACTATGATGTCAGTCGATATTTTGATTCTTCATCAGAAAAGATATGAGATGGCAAGCAATTTCACAGCCGAAGGAAATGAAGGCAACACATACCAACTCCAAAGCTTCCAGAAGGATAGCTGAAGTTTGCAGAACTAAAGAACCGACGAACATCAAGACCATGGCTGGGGCGTTACTTTTTCACTAACTGTAGAACCATACTGTGGACCACCCTTACGATATTGTATAAGAAACTCGACTGGATACCCCTTCAGTTTATGTGGCACAATCCCAAGATCCTCAAATTTTAAAGCTGCATGAGCAAAAAATATTGTTTGGGTAATTTATATGAGAGTGCTGAAAAATGTTTGGCAAAGATTATAATTGCTTATAAGCTGGTCAAAATCTACTTTTATCCACACATTCCTCAAAATATACAACTTTTACCCACTTATAAGTGTGTGTAGGACCCACAGCTTATAATCTAATAAAAGCTTTGCCAAAAATGCTATATAGAAAAATGTATAGGAAGATCAGAGGGCCATTATAGAAAAGTAAAACTAATCAAGGAACAAGCATTATTCTTAAATCTGACACGTACCATTTCTGGACACCAGTGTATCAGTGGAATTGGCTTCAATCAGGTCCAGATTGAAGATGGCAGGGATAGGCATCGGGACAGGAACTTTCTTAAGCAATATTTCTCGAGGCATTGCGATAGCCTGAAAACCAGACATGTCAACAAGTAATCATGAGTTGATTCAACAATCATACAGGGAAACCTGCAAGGATGTCTTTTTACTTCAGGTAAAATGCCAGCTATAAGATGTCCAATAAGAAAAGTGGAAGGTGATTGTCGGGAAATAAAAAGAGTAAAAATTTTCACATGCACCAGGCACTTGTTTTTCATCATCTCATAACTAGAATGCAATAGACATTTCAAGAAACATGCTCATATCAAATATTGAGAAAAAACTCAAAAGTTCACATTTAATGTTTTACATATTTCTTTAGGCCCCATAGCCTTCACTTAACTTGTCCCATTTTCTCATTGAATGAATGTACAAAAACGGGCAGATTGATTTTCTCTCAAAAGTACCATGTGAATTCTTCAGATGAATTGAGCTGTACTTAGCAAAGCTTATCCAGAAGGTGTAAACAGTTTCTTTATTTCTGATTGTGCAGAAAAGAAGAAACAAACAAATAGTCAAGGCAAATCTAGCTCTCCAAATGCCTAGGGCTGGGGCATGAGCAGAGACCAATAATTCAATTTCATAGAGGTTTTTGTTTGAATAATTATAAGATATTCAATTTCAAACCTAATTTTTGTAGACTGCACCTGAAGCCACTAGCACTTACCCGGAGAAGGGAGAAACATGTGGTATAAATATAATCTCATTATTCACGAAGTAAAACAACTAAAATACACTGCCTGCAGTTATTGAGAACTCAATGATGAGATTTTATTGGAGAAACTCGTCATATTGATCCTGAACCAATTCATGTCTGAACTTTTAGAAAATCAATGATTTCCTTTACAAAGGTTAACATATGGAAATATTTGGCCAAATTGTTTACAAGAATTTCTCTTAAACTCTTGTTACAGTCTATGTCTTCTTATATAGACTAACAGGATCGTCAATTAAGAAACTTGATATCTTGTCCCTCGTCAATCTAAGGATAGGAGGTCACAAAAAATTTGCGCCACATAACAAAGAAAAGCAAACAAGATGCTAATAGCACGAGCTAAAAATGAAAATATTTCTTATATGCAGCTTCAGATAGAGAACTTAGCTAAAATCATACAAAGATATACTGCATAAGTATGCAACCGTAAATGAACTTACTTTAGCAATGGAAAAAGGAATCTTCACATACCGAGGCCATTCACGGATCACATCATACATAAGTTCTGCCTACACCACAACTCAAAAGTCAACTACTGACTGAAACTTTAAAGGAAAACAAACAGAATGGCATGGTTGGCGAGGATTAGAAAGAGAAGAGAGAGTTTCTATTCACCAACTCATGGACAGTGAAAATATCTGGTCCACCAAGTTCATAAACTTTTCCCATGCTGGTACCATTATCCTTTAAGGCAGAGACAATAGCAGAAGCAACATCAACAACATATACAGGCTGAATCCTGCAGGAGATCATCATCAGAAACACACTTAACAGAGATCCAAAAAATGTGTACCACATAAAACTATATGGCGTGGAGTCCTACTTGGTAGATCCATCTCCCATAAGTGGGAGAAAGCTGTAATTTTTGGCAAAATGCGCCCATGTATTTAAAATTCTATCCTCTGTGCCAATCATCACGGCTGGTTTCATAACTGTGGCCTAGAAATTGATAGAAGATGATAGACAGATCAGTCCAATCATGATAGTTTTACACGTGCAGGATGGACTATCATAAAAAATATAAACTACGTCAAATCTATAACCGAAGTAAACCACATTGACACAATAATAAACTATAAACAAAGACTGTAAAATAAAAAAGAACTGTATCACCTTAAAGTTTATAAAAAAAATAGTTTGATTATGGAAATTTGAGAAAGAAATGAGTAATAAATTAAAAGAAAAATGAAGTGCAAAACTTGAAAGTCCAACAGAGACCAGTTTTGTTCGCTTGGGAACAGTAAGACTACCTTGTTTTGACAAATAAGATTCAAGATGCTTTTAAAGTTGTCACTATCATTTCATTTCAAAGATTATTTTTTAACCATGCTTCATGTCAAAGTTTCAAAATCTTGTCTTGCCTTCCTTTTACTTGTTTTCATCAATATGAACAGCAAAGACTTGTGCATACAAGTTTAGAAAACGCATTTTGTCCTCCCCATCCTACAAGACTAGAACCTGCTATGCCTCAACTTCTGGGCCTCCTTGATTGTTCAGATAAATCAAAGGGGTATCTAGAAATGTCAAGGATCTCATACTTCTGTCCAAAGAAAATAAAATCCTGATTTTTGACACGTTTTAGTAGGGTTAGATAGAGGAAAAGAAAAGGAGAGACAATTAATCAAAATTCTATTTTCCTTGTCCTTGATCTTGTACTTCCTAAGGATATATTTTTCAGGTTGAAGTTCACGAGGTAGACCATTAGAAGACAGAAAAGAAGGGAAAGGAATCAAAGCTTAATGTCTTCGCTAAATGAATGAAATCTTGATCCAGTATAAAGGATGTGCTAAGAATAATTTTGGGCATCAGATAATTGAACCTAAAATATACAACCATGACTATTGCAAAACAGAAGGTTTCTTTGCAAAAAGAAAATGCAAACTTGCGGCCAAGGAAAAGTGGATATGATACCTTTTGTTCTTTTCTCCCTATAACAAATGGTAAAATGTCAGAATAATATCTTCCAGAAAAAAAGGACAAGGAAGAGAATTTGAGAAGGTTATAACCATGTATCTACAACACGTGCTCAAAATTTTAAAGTCGTGAAAAAAAAAAAAAAAAAAAAAAAAAAAAAAAAAAAAACCGACACAAAAAAGTTGTGAAAAAAAATAAATAAATAAAATACCTAACACAAGAAAGTGGACAGGAGATTGTGTTAAATTCAATTGTCCCCACAGCTCAGTATTTATCAAATCTAGGTTAACACAAAAAAACAATAATAGAAACCTAAATAGCTATCTGGCACAAGCATATAATTCATGAAAAAGATTTACGAGTAACAGCAATAGTTGCTCAATCACAAGGAAAGTATATGATATAAAACAAAACAAAACAAAAAAAATAAAAAATAAAAGGTGTTTAACTTACCTCGGGCAGTTCACGTAAAACAGCTTCTTCAGCAGCTGCTTTAGACTTCAGATATCTGGATGAAGATGATGGAGAAGCTCCCAAACAAGAAACTTGAATAAATCTCATTATGCCACCGTGTTCTTTAGCAATCTGCACAAGGAAGATGCATTTATAGCTATGAAGTCTCATACTTATCACTGTGAGAAAAAGAAAGAGGAACTGAATTTAGAAGATTTTATAAATGTGGATGAAACAAATAGTTTATCATAAGCATCTGTTACTCATAGGAAACCTGAAGTCAAACAATAACAATAAAATATCATAAATGCCTTTCAGATAAAGATTCCCTCCCTCAGTTGAGCAGCCAAAAACGAGGGTATAAATGTCACTTCCCCTCCCCTCAAATTCGTCAAAAATTGTCTTCTATTCAAGATGTGGAAAGGTACACACGAATCATAAGGGTGGACATCCCAGTGAGAGAAGGTTCCCAACTGAACTCCTATTTACGGGCTTATAGTCCTATAAAAGAGTAGTTATTAATTGAACTGCTCCAAAGAGATATTGAACAGCGCTGACCACCATAAGTCTAAATTAGTATTCTGTGCCACTTCAAATTTTGAGGCACAAGACCACGGATAAAATGAGGAAATTTTGAGGATCTCGCACACATGTACATGCAAAGGGAGGAGGAAATATCACTTACTAAAATGATCATTCATTACAAAACTGAGAAATACAATGTCACCTAGGCGACCAATCAAGCTAAGCATAAATAAATTTACAAAAGTGCATAATCACCAGTAAAAAAGTTGATGTAATTTCACCTAGGGAACCAATGACTTAAATGTTAAAATATTAAATAGAAAGTTCTCCAGAGTCCAGTGTCCCTCCAGGCATCTGCCTTCCTCAAGGAGCCCATCTCCTCAATGGATTCATATCTCTTGTAGTTTATTACTCATAACCCACACTCATCCTTTTCTTCTCTCTATCTTTAATTGGTCACATTCTTCTGAAGCCCTTCACTACTTATTCATGCCAAAACCACCACAAGCAGTCCCCTAGTAACCTTTCCTCCTTTAATTGCTGAGAGAATAGTTAGTCATCTTTTATTGATAAAGTTTCCTCGAATCCTCATATTGAGTCGTTTATTCCTAAGACTGAAATTTCACAGGTAAATATTCCATGTTGTGCCAAAGTGAGTAGAACAGTAAAATCACACATAAAGACCACTTTGACAAAGAGAAGAAAAGTAAAAGATAACACTAAGATACCTGAGAATGAAAGGAAGGTGCAATATCATTTAAGAAAACATGAACTCATAACCAAGAAAATAAGAAAGAGAAGAATCACTAGACACTAAGAAGATGAACATCAGTTAATGATCTATGCCGTACGATTTCTCTACCTTCTTAGGATCCCCTCTATTTCTCACTTCTCACATTGCTTAAATAATCAACATTTCAAAAGTGCATCCACAAGTAAAATATAATATCAGGAAAGTTGAAACTAATCATAAACTTTTTTATAGGATAAGTGCAGGAACATACCATTGCAAGCTGTTCAGCCATGTGATGATTGACTTCCTCAAAGCTATAATTTCTGGTCTCGTATTCCCTTCCTGTTCGCAGGACAGTTTATAAGCAACACAATTCCAATGCAACATTTTACCTAGTGTCAAAAGGTAATGAGGAACATGTACCAATAAGATTAATAACAACATTAGCCTTTGCCATCACTGCCTTGATAGAATTTTCATCTCTAGGGTCATATTTCATTGGAACAATCTGCATATAGTTGAATGTATAAATGATTCCAAAGCACATGCCTTCCAAATTGAGCAAAATCAATGCTCCAATAAAAAGCATAAAGTCTACATAAGAATCTACCTGACCTAAATCACCCATTAATTTGAGGTGACGGTGAGAATCCTCAGACCCTCGGAAAGGAACTAATACTTGAGAACCCATTTTAGCTGCAAGAAGAACAAGATGCCAAATATGGATCATATCATAAGAACAGTCAATTCTATGATAAATTAGTCCTTTAGCACAATTTACAAGCTTTTAATCAGAAAAGCATCAAATGGAGTTAATTAGTAATGTACCAAGTTGTTGCACAAGATATCGCCCAAGAAATCCAGTAGCGCCAAACACTGTCGCAACAATTCCACTGCCGAACAAACAAATTCCAATTTCAGCTCAAAGCATTCGAATCAAATGTTATCTGAGATTAATTTGTTTAAATAGTTTATAGCATAAGATAACACATTTAAACTAAAACAGTATTTTTAAAATTGAAAACCAAAAGAAAATGCTCCGACTGAGGAATTGAAAATGTGTAGTAATAATCTTAATTCAATTATTAATGAACTCTAACTAGAGTTCCAGTAAAATAAACATCACAACTGCACACACTCAACCTAATGATCGAAATGCAAAAAACAATGCGGTAACTCAAAACTGAAACAGTTAATTTTACAACCACTAAAACAAAATTTTAGGCTTCTAAGCCGAAAATTACCTAACGGAAGATCTTCCACCAGTGCCCTTACGGACCAGATGCCCCACCCCTTTGGTGGTAAGTGTAGACTGGTACCTCTCGCCTCCATAATCTAAAACCCGTGAAATTTCACTCCAAGTCATCGTTAACAAAAACATAAATCTTTTAATTGAATCTGAATTGACAAAAATAAAAAAATGCTATAAATGTGTAGCCCTAGAAATGTTGAGAAAACACATACACCGATCAGAAAGAGGGTAAATTGAAGAAATCGAAGGCGATTGCTTGATGTATTGGTGTCCTAATCTTCTCGAAACGGCCTGCATCATTCTTTCCCAGCTAAGTTTTAGTGAGAGAAAATGTGGAATGTGCTGCAAACTTGAAGACTGGACAAGGGAAAGAATTGGTTTGTAAAGTGAGCGTATACTACAGTTCCGTTTTCGTTATAAAACGCGATTTTTGTGTAGGATAATGCGATCAGTTGAAAGTAGCTAGTAGTAAGTTGTTTCTCAAAGTTTTTAAAATGATATATTAGTAGAATAATTAGCGTTTCTTCAATAAAAAATTATTTCTATAACTGCACGTTCTTCAATTAATATCGATTAGTACGTGAACCTAGAGGTGACATATGGACGGAGCGACTCATGGGTGTCCAATTTAGCCATGGACTGCTCAATTCTCAAACTAGTTTTGAAACAAGGGAAGAGTTGAAAAGTAATGGTTTAATTATGCATAATTCAAAAATCAGATTTTAAGTTTGACTAGTGCAAAAATCAAGTTTTGGTTAATTAATTAAAAAAAATTATTA
>CAIGRN010132337.1:0-10832 GCA_903798345.1 Fraxinus anomala
GGGGAGTGAGGCGAGGTTGTTTGTGCTGATTCTTCCAATTTTCAGCTTTCATGGTGTTTTCCGCGTTTTCAACATTTTTGAGTTTTTTGCTTGAAAACACTCAAAACGACCTTTTGGTCCTTTTGAGTTTTATGTACAATTTTTTTTGTTTTCAAAAATACGTTTTCGAAAATAGGAAAGAGAACGCGTTTTCACTGTTTTGGAAAATCGAAAACAGAAAACGGCAAAAAGAACGGGCCCTCATCTTCCGAAAAATCAAAACTCTAGCTCATCACCTGAGCAATCAACAATCTGCACTCCCAAATTAAAAAAAAAAAAAAAATACCATTATTCTGCGACTATACCCACGAAGCACCGCAGAAAGGGAAGAAAATTTAGCCAAAGCTCAATCAACACCTAATTTTGAAAAAGCCTTGTCGAACAATAAGCCTTAAATTTTGAAGTAATCCAATAAATCAACAAGCCCAAACCAACAAAGCTACAGGCCCAACCAAATGAACTTAAGCCCAAGCAAAAAAAAAAAAAATGTTTTTACTCTGCCCAATCAATAAATAAACCAACCAATCCATAACACAATGAGGCGAGGTTGTTTGTGCTGATTTTTCCAATTTTCAGCTTTCATGGTGTTTTCAACATTTTTGAGTTTTTTGCTTGAAAACACTCAAAACGACCTTTTGGTCGTTTTGAGTTTTATGTACAATTTTTTTTTTGTTTTCAAAAATACGTTTTCGAAAATAGGAAAGAGAACGCGTTTTCACTGTTTTGGAAAATCGAAAACAGAAAACGGCTTGAAAACGGTAAAGAGAACGGGCTCTTATCTTCCGAGAAATCAAAACTCTAGCTCATCACCTGAGCAATCAACAGTCTGCACTCCCAAATTAAAAAAAAATAAAAATACCATTATTCTGTGACTATACCCACGAAGCACCGCAGAAATGGAAGAAAATTTAGCCAAAGCTCAATCAACCCCTAATCTTGAAAAAGCCTTGTCGAACAATAAGCCTTAAATTTTGAAATAATCCAACAAATCAACAAGCCCAAACCAACAAAGCTTCAGGCCCAACCAAATGAACTCAAGCCCAAGCAAAAAAAAAAAAAAAATGTTTTTACTCTGCCCAATCAATAATAAACCAACCAATCCATAACACAACAACAATCAATTATAAATCACGGCCGAAGTGAAATAACAGCTTCAAATTTGCTTCAATTTTACCTAAATCAGGGCCCAAAAGAAACTCTACCGAACACCAAATTTTTGCTTCTCTCTCACAGCAAGAAGCTTCACCTCTTGGCTCCACCACCCTCAGCCACTGTACTTCAAATTATTTCCCTTAAAAGTTCAAAGTGCAAACTCAAAGTCTCCTACCTTCACTGCAGTTTCTGCTCTTCGTGGATTCACCCAATTTGGCTCATTTCAGGTCTGCCCTAGGTTTTTAATATTCTATTTACAAGAAACAATGGCTCAGAGGTATCACAGTGATTCGAGTGACAAAAGTTCATATTCTGATGAAAAACGAGAAAGTAGGTGTCGGGATCTGGAAAGTTTGGATGCAGAGAAGGAGAGAGAAAATGCAGGTGGAGGTGGTGTTTATGAAACTGGTTGGTTTGTGTTGCAAGTGGTGGTGATGGTGGTGCTTTGTAGGTGGTGAAGTTGATAGCGCATTGTAGGTAGTGGCGGTGATGGTGTGGCGACGGCGATGGCTGTGGCGATGGAGTTTGGACAATATGATAATTATTTTGATGATGTGACCAATAAATTGATTAATTTATGATTAATAAGTATATGCGATATGTAAAATTTTTGATTTGTGATCGAAAATAATTTGTTGCTAATTAGTTTGTGACTAATAAATAATATGTGGTAAAATTTGTTAAGTTGTGATCAACAATTTGATCATGTTAGAAATAATTAGTGAGCAATTAATTTGATATTTTGTGATCATAAAATAAAATAAGTTGTGACTTATACGATTTGTGATTTGTGGTCGATAAATAAATTGTGATCTATAAAATTTGTGATTTGTAATCGAAAAATAAATTGTGACAGACATTTTTTGATTTATGATCGAAAAATAATTTGTGACCTACGAAAATTTTGAATTGTGACTGAAATTTTTTTATAAATAATTAATTCGATAATTTGTGACCAAATTATATGAAATTGTAATCTTAATATATTTAATTAATGAAATGTATTTTTAATTAATTATTTCATAATTAAAATTTAATAATATCTGATTTTGAAGTTTTAAACCTTCTATCTTATTTTTTAAATGAATCATAGTTGAATTCTTAGATATGAAATTTTCCCAATAATATTGGACAAGCAATTCACACATTTGAAAAACAACAATTCATCATTTTAATATAGTCTAATACTTCAATTGTCTTTTTGGTCTCTTCTAGCAAACAATTTCTAAAATTTACAGCTCAAAATATGTCCATAATATCAGAATTGCCGTTATACTTCAGAAATTCTTCAAACTTATCATACTAACACTTTCAACATCCACAATCTTCAATTTGATCGTATATGGACTTTATTTTGTTGTAATTTTTTATGAACTAAGCGGGATCTTAGGTATAATGTGTTGAAGTGTCAAAATTTTTGTTAACTTCTTCCCGTTTGCTATGAAAAATATGATGCATTGATGTGTTAAAAGTGTATTAGTTGGATAGTTGAGGAAACAGCAACTTTAGGACAGAGTATCTAGACTTGGTGTTTTAGTAGCATTAATGGTAAGCTCCAGTTTGGTGAAAATTAAAATAAAGATTTTAATTTAAGTCAAAGTAATTAATTTTAACTACTAAAAATTCGATTTTAATCCCCGCCAAACAGGGACTAAATAACATTATTCATATTCTAAACCTATAATGCAGCTTAATTTGAAAAAAAATAGAGTACATTTTATTATTTATTTCTATTTGAATTTTTAATTTATTTGTTGTTAGATGAACTCGATATTTTGACTGAATAAGTCATTGACGTGTTCGACTTCATACAATTGGCAATTTTAGTAAGAGTGGTTATATTGATAATACTTTTTAATTATGCTAAAGTTCCTAACCATTCTCATTGTCACATTTGTATTCTTATCATTAATCTTTCATTCATTAGTGTATCCAAGATAACAATATCTGTCATAACATTCTATCACACTTTTCAATTTTTATTATTTAAAAGTATGAGGAGAAAAATAGTATGTCCTCCCGACAGACTTTTTAGAAGAAAAACGTCATCATAAATTGCATGCTAATGAAAGGTTGAAGATAAGAACGCGATATAAAAAATGTTATAATATAGGCGAGACAATGAACAAATATTGAAACCTTAACAATTAAGTGGTTGTAAAAATCTGTACGGTAATAATATAATTACCTTTTTAATGAAAAGTAAACAATGTGTGTTAATTTTCGAGAGGTCTAGACATAATATAAATCTCTATCCAACCGTATTGAAATAAATATAACTGGTATTATTCAGCCAATTTGTCATTAATATTTGAAATAAAGACGGTTGACTTCAAAAATGTTTTTATTCTCAATTAATACTCTCTTTTCATCTCTACATAATCACCGCCAACATTTTGTTTATATTGGAATCGATCCATATTTTAACGCGACGATGAAGATTTATCATACAATTTTCGTGTTTCTTATAGCGTACACTCATATTCTTTCGATTAATGCATTTCCAATATCAAGTAAGTTTTAAGGGTAACATATATTTCATGAAGAATCTCTTCTTCATTTTTTTTTTCCTCCCCGCATTCATATGAACTATACGCTGTTTAATCACACAGTTATTAAATTCTATATATGTATATATATTTTTTTTCCAGGTTCAAGACGAAGTTTAATTCCAATTAATGAAAAAGAACTAGCCGGCAACAAATTATCTCAGGTTTCTCTCAATTTTATTTTTCTTGTTTATGTAGCTGTATTTACTTCCTTCTGCATTCACAAACAACTGGATTAGATTATAGAATCCTATTTTTACTAAAAATTCTAAATCTTCTGAATTTTAAAGGGCATGAAAATGGGCGAAGAACAAGATTTTCAAGGAAACAAGAAAAACAGCCTCAAGGTGGAGAGCATTACTCAAGACTATGGTACCCCTAGAGCCAATCCAGGCCACGATCCTGTAAACCCTCCACCTGACAATTCAGATCATGTTTTCCAGTCACACAAAATTGATGGATTCATGGACATCAAAGACTAGTTTGGTGGAAACCCAGAAATTTTACTTTATCTAGTTTGTGTGATGTATATGTCGTTTTGAAGTGATCTATCAATATACTACTAAATCTTTTCGTGGCTGCTTAGTCTATCATTATTTTGAAAAATGAAACTGGCCCATCCTTTCATATATACATCCATATTCTGTCAAGATTGAGTCTGTGATTTTTTTTTGCCGATCTTGATCTATATGCCTAGCCGATTTAGGTACTATATGAACAGATCATAAAAAAATCACTAAATGGCTTTTATCAATTTTCTTTGCTCTTGTTTCATAAAATTTTTATCAATTTTTTAACTAGTGAAACCTTAATTCACATATTTGATTAACTTTAATTTGTCAAAATCTACTTAACTTAATTTTATCAAAAGTTTTGTGACACAACCCCCTTTATCTTCTTTATAAAGAGATTCCATTGGAAACTTTATATATCCAAGGTTATACACTGATAAAGATAGAGGTTTTCCATGTCTTTGTTGAACGTACGTCTTTTTCGTTATTAACAAACATTTTGACACATGCTGACTTTTATGAATGGGTTGAGTCAGTTATTAGCAGCAGTTCTTTTGCAGAAACCCAAAGGCATAGTATTCCTACGGATATGTAAACGTTCAACGAGGAAAAAGAGAGCACTAATTTGAAGCATCGCCCCCTCAACTATCCAAATTTAATTATCGACTCTCTGGCTATTATTGAATATGCGTGTGCGCGAGCATGTAATACCCCACCATTTTTTGATCTTGTTTTACATTTTAGTATACAATTCGAGTGGGATTTAGTTGAGTGCCTGATCATGTGATGAAGAGTGAACCTGAAAAACTAACTATGATGAAAAACCAAAAGAGAATGGAAGGAAGAGACTCATCAAAACTAACACTTTTAGCAATATATTTTCTATCCGTGGGATGAAGTCACTATACCTTTTATGTGCTAAGCAATAAAAACACATTTTATAGAATGAAAATCCGCACATTATAAGGTCTGAGACGAGGTAATAAAAGCATCCGAAGGTCTTAAATAATTTGTATTGAGGTGTTTGATCGAATACTATTTCAAAAGGATAAAAAATTGAAGTACTTGGGGAAGGTGAAAAACGCGTAGTTCGACCCTAACAACACATAGAAGGAGATGAATAGGTGTATAATGCGGAATTTAAAATTACTAACGAATTAAATAGCAATAACTCACTTTTTAATTATTTTCTAGATGATTAAACATGCAAGTCATTTTAGTACTAAGTTTGAATACCACAGTTTATATGATCAATCAATAAATAGAGCGAAAGCAGTAAATCAATACCAAGATGATCACGGAGAAAACCAATTGGGAAAAACTTCGAACACTTAACCAGTCAATCCACTATAAACGATTTTAACAACTTACAGTCTATCAGACTAGATGATCCGTACTATCTGCTCTCCCGACTGCACTTCTTACAGTTCTCCTTGGATCCTGTGCTCCCATACACCAATCTTTAGCTGCTGTTGCAAAAGCTCTCCGTGTAATTTGCTACCCTGCAGCACTCCTAGCCTTGTTGAATCGTCTATTTTTTATAGATCAACGAAGAACACCTTGTTCTTCACAGACTGGAACTCCAGTCAACTTCTCTCGATCTTCAGAACTCTGACCAGATGTAGAGGAAATGCAGTTTAGTATTTGGATTATATGAGCAATATTTTTTTCACCAAAACAATCAAAATAGATGAAGGTTGAAAGATAAAATATAATGAATCTCTCACATATGAAGCTCTCTCAATATTCAATATTGTCTCTTTTCGTACATATGTGTCTTGGTATATATAGGTAGGTTAGAAAATGAATGAGCCGGGTAAAAAGTCTTNGAGCAATATTTTTTTCACCAAAACAATCAAAATAGATGAAGGTTGAAAGATAAAATATAATGAATCTCTCACATATGAAGCTCTCTCAATATTCAATATTGTCTCTTTTCGTACATATGTGTCTTGGTATATATAGGTAGGTTAGGAAATGAATGAGCCGGGTAAAAAGTCTTTAAATCGCGAAATAAATTTTTTTCGGATAACACGCCGCTCGAGCGAGGGCTCAGCGATGGTCAAGCTAGTCCAACGACGATATTTCTATTTTTGTAGCTCGAGCCAAACCTTGATGACGTCTAGCAAGCATTCGCGCCGTCTTTCCTCCTTTTGCCATTCTCGAACCCTAGACCTAATAACCATATTTTCAACAATTTGCACACTACTCGACTTTTTAAACATAGTACAACTCAGTCCTTTTATTTACAGAATTGCCAATTACATAACAACTAAAACCTAACAAACTTCTCTTTTGATATTCTGTGACAAAACTACTAACTAAGTCAAGGCAGTAATAAAAAATAAAGTACAGACTCAAAATCTATGACAAACTGACTGACTTGAACAATTCTGCAGTTTAATCAGCGTCTGTTTCCTGAAACCAATAATTTAACATCCATTGTAAAATGTGTGGAATACAGTATAATAAAATAGTTCAAGCAGTTCATATAATTTAGGTAATTAATGAATCAATTAGACTAGTTCCGTTTTAATATGCATGCTAAATCAAGACGTAGTAAAAATGCAACCCAACAGACGACAAAGACACATTGATACTACTAAAACATCAAACTTAATTTAGCAGAATTGAAATAATCAAATTAAAATGCATTTGAGTCAAAAATCATTTTATGTATATCAATTTTTTTTATTACATCTAGATAATCAAAATTAGATAAATCATAACTCAAAAAATACATATAAACTGCCCAATAAAAACTATCCAATACTAATCACTACCCCCCCATTTTTGTCACAAAATGACAAGGGGTAAGCCTAAAAACTATGAAGCACCGACATCATCGTCTGAATCAGTCCTCTCATAGGATGCAACGTCGTCATCCCAGTGACAGCGAATCCATCGGAGTCCACGCTGAATATAGCCAACATTACCCCGAAGTGTAGTGAACTCGACAGTGTGTCGATCAACTGTAGCACGCAGCTGTGTGATTTCTGCTATCATCCGAGCTTGTTGCTCGATCAACACAGTCATCTGTCCCAAAAGAGCAATCAAAGGGTCAATGGGAGTAGAGTCAGAATGGACTGACTCGGAAGGAGGAAGAACTGACGCTGAAGGAGGAGAGGCCGAAGCCGAAGTCGACGAGATGTCGAAGGCTGAGGGGCAGTCGAAAAAGAAGGAAAATCGGAGGAATCAAAAGAAACGAGGTTATCAATCGAATCAGTTGACACAGTCGGGTCAGCTGGCTGTGCTGGCTCAGAAGAAGCATGAGACCTACACTGGGCGATGGTAGTATGGCGAATCGACCGAGGAACCCGTCGAGGAACCCTTTCTGGAAAACTAACCCCTAAGGCTGTTACTGAACGATAGATCAAGCAAGCATAGAACAGCCCAACCCTAGTCCCCGTAGTACGAAAGGTAATCAAAATCTGCTAGCATATGAAGGAAGGCAAATCAATGGAATCGCCATGCAGAAGAGCATAAAGAAAATGAGCCTTCTCCATCGGTAACGAGGACGTGTGGAAGATAGGCCATAAATTCGTGCACACAATGCGCAATAGAATCTGGCGCTCATTCGGAAGAGAACCAGTGCGAATCGCACCTGGGCCTCCATCCAATGGTGTGTTAAACACCGTCAAACGGACTAATGAGTCTGCCTAAAGTGACTCAGGAGTAAGGTAGGGAAATAGGGGGTGGACGACCCGTAGAATATCAATAATACTTGAAATAACGTTCGGAGTAATCTTAACTGTCCTACCCAGAAGAAAGACCCTAAAAGATGAACCACTAACATCAAGGATGTTAGTGTAGAATTCCTGAACCAAAAGACTTGATGGGAGGACTAACTCTACCAACAGTGGTTCCCAACCCAGAGATGTAAAGATAGCAGCAAGGTTGGGGGATAGATAATATAATGACCTCGCGCTAAAAAGGAATGGGATGTAAAGAAAACTGCGACCTAAACGTGTCTTGGGCAATCGCAGAGATGGACCTAGTCCTACTGTAGGATGAAGAGGCATTAGGAGTCGAAGCAGCTGTGCAGGCTCTCTTGGGCAGCATTTGAAAGAGTTGAACCAAAAACATTAAAACCACGTTAAAAGAGAAACTGAATCATGATATGCATGAAATGAATGAATACATACAGACCAAGGCAGATAAGGTGACATGCAATGTGCCCGAACATGAATGCACAACAACATGAAGTGAAGCCTAGATGTAGGTGACGCAAGCCTAGATGTAGGTGACGCGAAGACATGATGCCTGCCGTGATGTCATAACGCAAGGACGTGACTTCACCATGTGTTGCCAACATCAATCGAAATGCACAAAACATAATGCACACTCTGAACCAGCACCCCGAACCACATCAAACACAAAAGACCAAAACCAATCTTCATTCGAAAAACCACCAAAGTATCCCAATGCAAAACTTCCTAAAATGAACTGAACACACAGTCTCTCCACAAAGCTAATACCCACAACAACACCACCCAAACCAACGTAAAAAAAAAAAAAAAACTTCCTAAAATGAACTGAACACACAGTCTCTCCACAAAGCTAATACCCACAACAACACCACCCAAACCAACGTAAAAAAAAAAAAACTACCCTAAGAAACCAAACTTACGCCAAAATCATCCACAACATCAACCACACAACTCAAACCAACAAAATCACACCAAATCAATCCAACAAACTCAATGGTAGGTGCAAAATGTGCAAAACTAAGAAAATACCAATTTTACCTTTTTATATTCGGTGATTTGATGAAATGACACCATAATAAAGTAACTAAGGATGATTGAAGGGTAAGAAAACCAAAAATTTTAGGTGGGTGATGAACTTTTGAGAGAAATCAAGAGAAAAATGGGTAAAAAAATGCATAAAACCCAAAAAAATAACGTTAATATTCAAAATCATGGGCTGTCGCTCGAGCGAGTGTCGAATGACAGGCGAGTGAGGTAGCTTCTGAAAAAAAACTTTGCCACAAGAGTATTAAGGTCAAGATGGAGTAAAGTGTATAAATAACTCATGCGTGTAAAGTGCCACTATTTTCTCGTGAAAATGACTCCAAACCTTAAATTTGTGAGAAATAACATGCTAACATCACTATTATAAAAGTATGATCTCTACCGATGAAAGTCAAACCCAAATGAAACTTTAGGACCTGAAAACAAGCTAAACATACTGATAAATTTTCTTCTCTCTCTGAATTTGAGGATATAATTTTTTTTATTTATTATTTTTTTCGTAAATAACATCTTATGTGCAGATTCTTGTTCATTAAGTGACCAAATTAACCACTGTAGTGAACTTTAGGCCAGTTAAGCCAAGTCAGATGACCATAGGCACCAGATTATGAAAAACTTCTCAGACTTAATTACTCAAATCAAATAGGCTTCGAACAAAAGTATAAGATGATCCAAATAGGTATACAAATTTTTTTTATTTTTATTCCTATATATATTTTTAAAGATGCAACAATGTAGGGAGACTATTACGAGCTAAGATCATCTAAATGTAGGTCAATTCCTGTTCGAAGTCACCCTACTAACACATGACAGCCATCTCAAATCTCACACACTCGGTCCAGACTCACTCACAAGACCATAGTGTGTGCAGTGCAAAAGATTACATGATGACACATATATGCAATACTTCACATTAAACCAAACCAAGCAATGGAAATAACAGTTTAAAACAGATAAATGCTTACTTGGTCACATATGCCACGTTTAAAATTATCACGTGTCGTTTGTCAAAAAAATATTTTTGTATTTTTCCCATTTTTCAAATTTTTTTTTTTTTTTTTTGTTTTTGAAAAAACAAATAAGGGCATAAAAATAGAAATAACAGAAAATACCATAAAAATAAATAGGATGCATGTATGAATGAATGGACACAATGAACTACACATGCATGCACCTAAATGTCAAATCAGGGTGAAATTTGAATGCCCTTATTGTGAAGAGCACGACCATTTTCACGACCTTCCAGGTCGTTCCTCTTAACCTAGACTTTCTTAGAAGTAGAAGTTAATTGAGTTAATCATATTAAAAATTAATAAAATTTGATTTTTCTTTTTTGCAAATATGATGACAAATAATTAACATGTAGTGCAACAAATTTTTAAATTGTAGAATAAATTAATTGCGATTTATGAAATTTTGAAAATAAAGGAGAGGTCTCTGTATGTAATTTGCTTTATATATTTTTCTAGACAATGCATTCCACAACGTTTCGTCAGAATAAAACATTTTTTATTGTGTTTTTCCACAAATCGTACATATCGTGTCATGTTTTCATTTCGTCTATGTTCAAGCTAGTATATATGTCCATAGAAGGTTAATACTTCAAACGTTCCTAAGTTCATTGCTACGTTATAGTCCAGTATGCGATAAGATTTATATTCATTTTTAGTCCTTCATTTTGTAAAATTCAGTTTTCTCTCAAACTCATTTTCAACCAAAGTTCATGAGACTCATAACTTTTATCAATTTTTCGAACACATATCTTATCGACTTTTATCAAAACTACTAAGACTTTGATTTTTAATGGAGCATCCTTCCGAACCGTT
>CAIGRN010132338.1:0-14765 GCA_903798345.1 Fraxinus anomala
TTAGGGCATAACACTTACAGTAATTTCATGTTAAAGAAAGAAAAAAGAAACAAGAAATTAACATGATAAAAACAAAGATGATGAAGTCCCTTTCTATCTTTGTAAAATGCAGTTGATTGTGCATGTGAAAATGTTCGTTCATCATCATCCTTGTACTGTACATTCGCATTACCGATGACGGGGAAGGGTTGTGGCGGGGTGGTGTTGGATTCAGTTGAGCTGAGATGAATTGGGTTGTATAGGGAAGATGAAAGTTTTTATTTTTAAATATTTTTTAATTGTGTTCTTTTTCGTTTCTTTTTTCTTTTTTGATTTCTACTTTAAATTTATTGATTGGGATCTTGTTATACATGTTGAAAGGTCGATAATCTAGCTGAAATTTTTCTTTTTTATTTTATTTAACTACAAATAAGGGTATACTTGTCTTTTTAATAAAAAATGGACTTTTTAGCCGTCAACTGTACGACACGTGACGGAAGTCCTAGTTTCCCCAAGAAAGGTGCAAGTAGGAGCCAAAATGCTAAGCCAAAATGATAGGTCTTGAATGCACAATGACCCCAAATTAGAATTGGGATATGTTGTCTAACTTTTGTTATCTACTCAATTAATTATTGACACACATTTTGTGTGTGTGAGAGAGAGAGAGAGAGAGAGTATTTAAGGGTGTTAAATAGTTGTTAAAGTGGGAAATTAAAATTGATAACATATTAATTTAAAATTATACATTAATAATTAATTGGGTGGAGCAAATTGGATAGTAACAGCAGATCTCAACTCCCCAAACTATTGGAGTCATGTGCGCCAATTAGCCAAAAAGTTCAACATTTCATCTTGTCTCCCCACCGACCCCACCCCACCCCACCCCAACTCCAACCTCAATGTAGCCCCACCTACGGGAATGAATAATTCTCAGTGGTTTGGTGTTGAATTGATGCTCACTAACTCTGCTGAGGGAATTAGTAGTGCGGTTCACAAAGCTGAAGACATACCAGACAAGACTCCAATATTGATTACTTTTGCAATTTTCTTTTCCTCTTTTCCCAATTTTAATTTTATAGCTGTAACCAGTTGCTAGTCCTATTCATTCTAGAGGAAAACTTGGCAGGGAACCCAAATTCCTTTAACCCCCGTCCCGAGGAAACTTTACTGTAGCCTAATTTATAGCCATGCGTAGGACCATCTACAATGATGTACACCAAATTTAGGCTCTGTTTGATTTTCATTTTTTCATCACACTAATAAGAAATATGATCGTTGCAATTCGAAAAATGAACTCTAACAATCATATTTCTCATTAATGTGAGGGAAAAAAATGGGATCAAACGGGCCCTTAGTATAATTTTACACCAAATTTGATGTAGACTATTGGAGATGGTTTTACACCAAAATTAATTTTGAATTATTTTATACAAAATTTTATTTTACAAATTATATTATTACAAATATCGTTAAATTAGAAATTATATTTAATGAAGTAAAATATTGCATTCATTAATAAATTGAAAAAACATTAAACATAATACGGCAAATTTTAAAAAGTTACATTGAACGCAAAAGGAAAATTACATATAAATGATAACTCATTTTGTCATTGTTAAAAATAACTGTATGTAAATTTTAGAAAAATTCATTTGTAAATGACAGTGTTGAGGGAAAATGCCTAATGTGCTACAACTCAATTTCTTATAAAACATTAAAACAAATTACAAGTTCAATTTTTTATTAGTACAGTCAGCAAGTATCAAGTATTGATCTCCTGTTTCATTATTTTCAATACGTTATCCTTTTAACATAATTATAGATGTAATTTCGTTACTCACCTTTTGAAACACAAATTAGGTGGATAACAATATTCACAAAGCTCCTATAAAAAAAATTACAATGTACTCCATTAAAAATAAAGAAGACTATAACAATTCCATTCTTTTAATTCGATAAGGATTCAGTTAATACAAATTGGAAAATTTCACGAGAACATCAAAAAATTGTAGGAATAAATTTATTGTATTTCTATCTTGTTATAACTAAAACAAAAATTAAAAAAAATGTAGGAATTCCTTTTTCACAAAAACTATAAAGGATAAAATTAATCAAATATGGAACCGAAAGAAAAAAAAAATATTGAAAATTCCAAAACATAGGGATTATGAAAATGAACAACAGTACCGCATACGATGCAGGCAAAAAGTTGAGGAGGACTAAGAAATGTGTACATAAACGCCTGGTTTGCTTAAGGTTAAAAAAAAATTTATGTAAATATCATAAATAATCATAGCATATCCTACAACTGCGTGACCATTAAGCGCTAAACAATTTACACATTGAAGCCATTGTGGCTCTGATTCAACAACTTGAATGTTGATGCATCATATATAAATCTAAAACATAAAAGCAACATTTTATAATTTCCATCTACAAGCAAGAATAATAACATCAAGTTATACGATTTAGTAGGACAAGCCAACCAAATTGAGCAGTACATTAAGTTTTGGCTTGACAAAGAACACTTGCACATTTTCAAAGCCAAACTTCATCAATTCAACTGCTTTCAAATAATTCCCATCTTCAATTGACTCATAAGTTAAAGCATGTCCACAAAATTCATTACCAAAGCTGCTTTTTAACCATCTTATTGTGGGTGTTTACATATAACTTCCTCCATCCCTACGACCAAAAAAAAATCGAAAACTACAATTATAATCGACGAAATAAATCAAAGATATTATCACATATAAGATCTGATATCTCATTAATAAACTGAAATTATAGACCGGGTGTGTACCATTATCAGTACAACACCAGTTGAAATATAATTTATATCTCCAAATCAATTGCTCAATTACTAAAAAGCATTATGGAATTGAAAACCTTGTAAATATATTTCGTTAGATGCAAGTAAATATAGCCAAATTCAAACTATAATTAGTATACTTACTTTGAGTCTTTGCCATACCAATTTTTTATTTTATTTCTCAAACAAATATACTTACAAGTATATGTGATAAATACATTTAGCCCCCGATTGAGCTCCCTTTTTGAGAATAATGAGTTTTGTAATAGTAATTTCTAAAATATTTGCGGTTAAAAAGTAAGAATTTTTTTTTTCCAATTTACGTGTAAAATTTTTTTATGGGAGAATGTGTAGTTAAACATTAGTTTTCAAAAAATGAGTTTTGATAAAAAAAATAATAATAACTCAAACAGGGGCTTAATAAAATTAGACAAAACCTGAATACCTAAATAGTGATAAATTCACTTCTTTTTCTTAATTTGCTCGTTGCAAGGTTTTAGGGAATAAAAAAGAAATTAAAAAAATAAATTAGAAGAACGGATCCACCAAACAATATCTAGGATAAATAATAAATTATCAAAACAAGAATTGTGAAAATTTTAACAAGCAGCCTAGATTTTAGCTTAAACAAATTGAGAAAAAGAATTGTAATATCCTCATAAAACAAAAGAACCAAAAAAGAAATTGAGATGAAAGTGATTACCTAGCATATTGAAGACATAAGTAAAAGTACTGAAAAATCTTCTCTAGAATGGTTGTGCTTATCTCTGAAAAAGTCATTCCCCCCAAACCCTGCTTCAGCAAACTCCCTAAAATCACCAAAAAACAAAAAAAAAATATAAAAAATAAAATATCACCATTCTACAATTTATCTAAAAAAATTGTAAAGAGACAATAAACACAAATCAAGTCCAAAATAGCAAACCAACTCTTCTTCAATATGACACCAGTGTTTCGAAGTAGATACTTCTAAGGTAATGTTATATCATTCTTCCTATAACATTTAAATTATTAGCATCTATATCTTGAAAATTTTAAGATGCCTTATGACACCATTAAAAACATTAACTACTATCTTACACTACATTATCATCCAGTCACTCTCATTGGCCATATGATTTTTAGCATGAGGCATATCCTTATGTTAAAAATGAGAAATAAGTAAGACTAAAATATTACCTCGCTCGCTTTATTAGGAATAATATTCATTTAAGTGTTTTTACTTTTAAGTGCATGACGTAGGCATTTCCCCATACTACATTTTCAGTAAATTAAGACACAAATCCATGACACTACTCAAGTCATTAATCGAAACAAATATAAGTCAACCAAGTATCTGTTATAGAGATATAAGCATAATATAATTATTTACTCCATACCTAAATATGATAACAATCAATCTATCATCTACAAAATGAACAAAAAAAGAAAATTAGACCAAGAACAATGAAAATGCATCATTGCCCAATCAATTACCAAAAAAAATCCATTCAAACATATTGCCCCTCGTCAAGAAGCTCTCTGCGTATCTGACCAGTGTCAACTGCTTCTAATGCTTTCTTATGCCCCTCATGTTGAAGTAGTCAAGATATGTGATCTTCTACATCCCTAATAACAAAATAATTAAATAAGTTTACAACGTATGTAGTTCATAAACTTCAAATGCATGAGACCAAAAATATGTACATGCATAGTACTGCAGACTACTTAACCTTTATTTTTTTTCCAAATTCATATTGTCATTGTCCTTAAAATCACAATCCAAAACAATGACAAAACAATAAAGAATGAGTACAAAATGAAAAATCTTACTGTAAGAAGCATCAACAGATTGAATAGACATGTAACTACGAAACATTGAATACATTCATTAGTTGATTATAAGCTACAACATATTTTCTTAGACACCTTTCAAAAAAAATAACAACAAATAAGGCACTCTAAATTAGGGAAATCCCACAAATATTTGACATCTAGTAATTATTGATTCTGTAAAATTATCAGCAAGCTTACGCCTACATTAAGTAGTCCTCAAAACCGATCTAATGAATATAAGAACACCAGGAAGGACCAGCAGTAGGTCACTAATTGAATTCCACGTGAAACAAAAAAGGTTATGACGTCAATAACTAATGTAGGTAATGTCTATCAAAATGTAACCAAACGAGCGCATGCCATTGGCTTGACATTAGGGTGAGGCTACGATTCATCAATAAACTTCAGTGTCAAGATGATAAATCAAAAAATATAAATTATAACTCAATAGCACATAAAAAAGAGGGACATGTAGGGGCAAAGGCAAAAGCTGCTACCAACCATTGCTTTAAAATTGACAATATTTGGCTTTCAGATAAGGGGCTTCAAAGCAAATAAATGCAACTTTATTTTCCATCTTCAAATAATGAAGAAAATGAATGTTAACAATAAAAATTCAAACTTTAACATCTACTGCATATTAGTTAAATTAATTATGTATATTAAATAATTGATTATAAGCAAGAAGAGAGAAGAAAATTTTATGTCAAATGCAATTGATAAAAGAATATGTATCTCAAAATGTTAGTTGAAACTTTAGTGAAAATATTATTGTTAGCACTGTAAAAAAAAAAAAAAAAGTCTCCGCGTGGTGCAGAGACATGATGTCTGCGTTGCGTGGACACGGCGCGGGCACGGTGTCCTCGCAGTGCGGAGACATTTTTTTAAGGTGATAATTGAGGATAATTAAGTTGATTTTCTTTAAATTTTAGTTGAATCTATTTCCGATCTAAAACCTAATTTTCACATTATATATATACATTTGGTGGAGTTGTAGGATCAAGGAAAAGAAATAACCCCAATTACATCACCAAGCAGAAAACTTAGATCAAATTTATTTCAAGTAAAATATAATCAAAGAAAAAAGTTAATATTTCGCGCACAACAAGGGGAGCAGCTTTCGTAAAGTCACTAGCAACCTTTCCATATGTTTTACTGAGTAGCTTCTGAATTTCATTAAATGTCTATAGTGGCTCAGAAAATTAGAAACTCGTAAAAAAAAGCATGTGCATATGAATATTAACTTCTGATAGAGAAGCTGAAATATCTTTATTAACATATTATCAGGAAAAATGCAGTCATTATTCTTGCGTATGGTATCGTTTTGACAATTTATCAAACACTTTCCCTACACATTATTCTCCGGTCAATCATGGCTGTAGAGCTCATAATGAATCAGACAAACATTGTTTAATAATCAGAACAAAACGCTGTAAAAGAAGTTTCTCCCGGCTTTCAGAGTGTTGAGAAGCTTATTAGATTATTTTCATCTTAAAATAAGCATAATCACTTATCTGAAGAAAAAATAGGCATGAAAATGGACACAAAGTATGTGGCTGTGAAGAATGTGGCAATAAACAAATTCAAGAAAGCTATTTATCTTTCGGGCGAACCAGAACTAGCCATGCTCATTTTAAAAGAGCCCATGTTGTTTCCTCTTTTTCTTCTTTTCCATCTTTACCTTCGATTCCAACTCTTCCAATGAGAGAAGAATATGTTGACAGTAAATTTCCAACTCATATTCAACAAATCCCACATTTAGATTATCCTTATAATCATCACCAAGTGGGGATCCGGATTGTGAAAGAAATACGAAAGAATTTGGGATAAAGACTATTAGTTTTTCTTACTCATCGGTGATTTCCCGTGCAAAATAAGAAGAGAAAAAGGAAAAAGGAAGGCATGGAAGAAGAAGAAATGAAAACTTGCTGCGGATGAAGAGAAATTGCATATGGAAATGGAGAAAACTGCAGTGGTGATTGCGTGAAAGTGAATAAATGAAAAAAAAATTGAATTATGTCGACGACGGGAAATCGTGACACATGGCAGCATGAACAGTGCCAAGTTTTTGCCTCTTTTATATTGTAGTGATATTTACATGGGTGTGTATTATGGACCAACAAATTGTGCATGGATATCTTGATCATGAAAGTGAATAGGAAAATCTCTCAAATTAAGAGATTTTTTCAAGATTGAGATTTTTTAGGTTTAATGTTTCAATGATCGAAATATGTTCTGCTTTTAACTCTTTTTTGCCTGAGTGAATTGGATTGATCATTTATGTATATCAAGTTCTTCGTCACATTGATATTAGGAGTAAAAAATAGATTATTAACTTCAATCAGGGGTGGAGGTAGTGTGGGGGCAATGGTGGGTTGTAGCCCAGCAATGTCCCCCAATCCATATAGTAAGCTTAAGAGGAAATTGGAGAATTTTGACTCAAATATTAGCATTAGCCCAACTCTATTTTGAATATCAACCTAAGTCCAATGCTCAATCATTTAAATTTTGTTAAAGACACTACTATTATTAATTACTCTTTTCATGACATTCATGAAATGTGAATATTTTATTGTCAAATTAGATATTTTATTTAATGCATGTTTGACTAATTTTACTTATAATAATTATTAATTTTTATTATAGATAATTTGTATTGATTAGATCTAAAAGTAAATTACTTATTTTAATAGTTAGATGCACTATATATTTTGCATGGGTGTGTATTATGGACCAACAAATTGTGCATGGATATCTTGATCATGAAAGTGAATAGGAAAATCTCTCAAATTAAGAGATTTTTTCAAGATTGAGATTTTTTAGGTTTAATGCTTCACTGATCGAAATATATTCTGCTTTTAACTCTTTTTTGCTTGGGTGAATTGGATTGATCATTCATGTATATCAAGTTCTTCGTCACATTAATATTAGAGGAGTAAAGAATAGATTATTAACTTCAATATTTTCTTTCTCTAACGAAAATTCATTTTGGCACCGAACTTCATTTTGTTTTCAAATTAATCAATAAACTAAGTTTTCCGAACTTAAAAAAGAGCTAAAATTTTATCATCTCATCAACGTCTATTAGTTTGATTAATTCAAAAGTTTGTGTGACACTTTAGCTAGAAAAAATAGAATACCATGCTATTATTTCCGTTTCTTAAACTAAAGGCGTGGACGTAGTGACGAAGTTGTAATAAAGTTTGAACTTAATAACCAATTTAAAATAAAATGAAGTTTAGTAACTAACATGNGCTTTAGCCTCTATTTGGTACAGATTTTTTAAAATTCTTTATCCTCAAAATTTATTTTTAATCATATATTTTCCCAATGAAATAATTTTGCATGGGAAATTGTAATTTTTCCTACTTTTGAATAGCACATTCTCTAAAAATATCATCATTTTTTACAAAATCCATTCTTAAAATATCTACGTCAAATAGGATGATACATTTCTCTAAAAAAAGATTCCAATTTTGAAAAAGAGGAATTTAAATTGTTTATTTGGCATGTCGGGTTTTTCAAACAATATAGACATTATTGATTAGTCAAGAAACAAATTCCTGTACAATATGTGCCAAGATAAGATATTTTTTACTATTATATAAATTTAAACTGAAAAGAATTTTTGCCATTGATAAAATGATGTCAATAAATATCGATATATTTATATAATTTTCTAAATGCAAGAAAGATGCAATGACAAACAAAATAATAAATTGTTGATTCACTTCAATACCGAAAATCTTAGTACTACTCTATAGTTTTTGTTGACCTCATTTTTTGTAAGAATGTCGTGGACAATAGATGTCGGGCTTACTTGCGTCCACACAAGGAAATTCCAACACGTTTTGATCAAATATTTGGATGGAAAAAGTTACTATATATAGACATGAGAGATGTTCTATGAAGCGAGACAAAAATGTTCAGACACGAGTGATATATTTAAAGATGATTGCATATTAATAATCAATCGTAAATAACTCAACTAGAACAAGTTAATCTAAACTCAAGTAGACAAGAATGTGAAATAAGCATGAGTGAAGATCGAGAGTGGATTCAGGTGTACAGAAAATAATTAGATTCAAATATTCCAAGAGTTGTTATTTATAGAGTTTTGGCCGAAGTGGTACATTGGATAAGAATCACATGCCTCATCTCCTAAGTCGAAGCCTCATATCACTGGCCTGCTATGAACTTAATATATCGGCATGGGTAGCCACCTTACATTTTAGGCTGACAATCCTGACATTTATTAGTACAAAAGTTATATCAATCATTCATAGAGATTGCCTGCAAATCCCCCGAGAGCCAGTGAGGGCTTCAACCAAAAGGAGTTTCAGAGTGGAGGTCTTCGGCATGGAGAGCTTCGAAACAGAGAGTTTCGATTTCTTCTTTGACTTCACTTCTTTCCGTTGAGGTCTTCATTGACTTTGTCAACTTTTAATCCTAGTCCTCGTGGACTACCACGTGATCTTAATCTTGGATCTTCAATGGCGAGGCGTAACAATAATTTTCCAAGTCTATGCATGACTATTCATAAGATGCATGGTCTTCTTTTATCAAACTTTTTTTTGGAGTGGTTATTTTTTCAACAACACAATAGACCCACAAATCTAAATATAAATATTTATATTAGAATTAGAATTTGAAAGTAGAACTTTAGGACTTGTGTGAAGTACTTATCGAGGGTGTTATCTGGAACTTTGAAATAGGGAAAACCTTCACCTTGTGATCATTGAAATTTTAAATATTAGGTTGAAGTTGTTGTCCGAAGTATGTTGGAGCTGAAGTAGAGTGCTTCTGCTATTGTTAAGACTGTAATGTATTAATTATGAAGCGGTATGTTTTTTTTAAAATGTTAGGAAAATGAGGTGTCCTTAATTATTATGTCCAAATGATTAGCTGTACTGTACATTTTCAAGATAAGACAGATAAAATGGTTCAACTTTCCATACACGTAATCGTCGCCACATTTAATGAGTAATGATGACTGCTACGAGCATATTTGTTAGGAGGCAGCCGCGTGTGCGCATGTGATTTAGATACTCTTATCTGAACTGTAAAATACGAAACGACAGACGTTATGGCTCAGATTGAATCTCAAATGAACAATTGGGTGGTTAGAATCCAGATTCAACGGCTGAGGTTGATGAACTTTGCCTTATAAAAAGCAAATCCTAGAGAGTTCTTTACTTTGCAAAAGATAATTTCCATATTCTCTTATTTCCATTCTTAGAACTTGTTGAGACTTTTTTCCGGCTATTTCTAAGAAATCTGGCGATCTTTCCCATTAGGGTGGGCATGGTCCGGTTCGGTTCGATTCTAAAGAGAACTGAACCAAACTCGAAATTTTTGGGTATTTAGTAAATGGAACCGTCATGTCTAAATTTAATTATGGAACCGTTCAAATTTGGTTCCATTCGTTCACTTTGGTTCTATTCGGTTCCGGGATTCCATATAATAATTAAATGTTTTTATATTACAAAAACGCTACATTAATTAGACTATAACATATTCAATCTTAACTTTTACAAAATAACGTAGTCCAATCTCGTGATATCTTTTGCACCTTTCTTTGTTGAGTTCTTCATAGATTTGATTGTTAAAATCACATGAAGGGGAAGATGGCTAGTTCACAATAATAGAACAGCAGAAATGACACTACAGTAGAATAAGATATTTAGATAAAACTTAGGTCAATTTGATTAAGTTGGGTTGGCTGAAAATTAGAAATAGTAAAATTATATTTTATAAGTTGGGCTTGACTGAAAATTAGAAATAGTAGAATCATATTTTTGGATTTGGAGTAAATTAATTAGTTAGCAATTTATTTAAAAAATAAAATAATTTGACTTATTTAAGATTTAAAAAATTAAAAAAATTAGGGAGATTCGGTTCTTGGTCTAGAACCAAGAACCCGTTAGTTCTCGATTCAGATACTCGTTCGGACATTTAATTTAAGAAGAACCACTCAGTTCGGCAGTTTTGTCCGAGCTTATTTCCCGTTCTTTCCTTGATTTTGTGAGTATTCATTTACATTTTGTTTCTCTTTAATTTTTCTTGAAATCATAAGTTTTTCAAATTTTGGTAGAGGAATTCTTGAGTGCTGTAATATCTGAAATGGGTGTGACCATTACCAATATTGCCGACCTGGTCAAGGGCATTAGGGTAGGGGTCACTTAGATTATGAAATCGGTTGGGGGCTGCTAAGGTTCAATCGAACGTCATCATCGTCGGCCTCGTAAATATTAGGGAAAAGTATTACATCCCTCATACAATTGAACTGTTAGCCCCGACATCTAATGAAAGGGCTTGCTTTCCTAGGTAGGGATGCGTAGCAATTAGTGAATATCTTTTGAAAGGGAGGGGGGCTTCGTCTGCCCCTTCATTCATTCGTTAGGGCTATGCTTATGTTGTATCGGTTAGCACCTACGCAAATTATTCCAAACGCCTAAGCCTAACTAGTTGGGACTTACTTTCTATGGAAAGTGACTTCCTTGGTGAGGATATGCCTTTACACATGTTTCAAACGATTTTCCAACCTAGGGTCCAGGGAAACGGTGATTCCAAAGGTTGAAACTCTTTATGTCCCGGGGAGGGGGGGGGGGGCATTCTCCCTTTGTCATAGGCCTCACTTCCTCCATTAAGAGGTGGAAGGAGACTTGATTTTGGATGAGGGGGAAATGGAGAACTTGTGAGGGTGATAGGGTCACTCAGTTAACAATTCTCACCCACTACTCAAAAGCGCCTAAGTGCCCATTTTATTCATGCACGCACATCATTATATTATTTTATTCTTTTTTATACTGTATTTTGATTTTTTTTATCTAGTAGGTTTGGTTGGTCGTTTTGACCTTTCTGAGACTGAGTTGGGTGTAATAGAAAACGTCTACCATCGTCATCTATTGTCACGCAAATTTGAGTGTCTCATCTCCCACCAACGATTTTACGAAGTTTGGTTTGATAGCCCAAATAGGTAAAATTTCAGATTTCGTTATCATTTTGTAAGGGTATTTTGGTGAAGCCCCTTTTTCCTTCAGAGAATTTTAAGATAAAGAAGTATCATGTCCCGAACATGGCTTCTATTCTCGTTGCTACCTTTACGACCGTGACTCAAACCCTCATCTACTGCAGCCAAGCAGATCAAAGACAAGGTCGAGAATATTAACAGAGATGTTGCTGAAAGTGAAGGTCGTCCTCTGCTGATAAGTGTAGTTTCAACACTTATTCGGGGTCGTAAATGATGATATCTTGTTCTTTTTCGGACGGATTTAATTTGTGTTATATTACATTTTGTAGATAAAACTCAATGTGTGACGAAGAATTGGAGAAAAGAATGCCAAAGTAGTGGAAAAAATGACGAAATCCAAAAGTCGGGGACTAAATTGCAAACAATTCATAGATAAGACGAGCGACGAAATGAAGATTGAAGATGTAAAGGATTTAATTGGAGGCATTTGAAAGCTAAATGGACCAAATCACAAGTGAAAATGATAAAAAAATGCATTGCGAAAAGTTCAGGGACCAATTTGCACATTGGCCCCAAAATGTGAAGTTGTGCGTACGCATAAGCTACAGGCAATGCATACACGAGATTCCATTATAGGCTGACTAAAACGAAAATGATTCTTCTATGCATACACTCAATTTACAGTATACGTACGCATAGCTTTTCGGATAGGAAATATTTTCTTTCATTTTTCTTGTTTCGACAAATATTTGTATGATATTTTCGCACCCTTTATATTCTTGAATCCTTTTAGATCGTGAAAAAAAAAACCTCTCGAGACTTAAAAAATCATAGATTCTAATCAATTTTTGAGGCGAAGAACAAGGCTAATAGCGTGAAATCAAAATGAATTGCATAGCATATTGAATGTTCTTGATTCGGATTCAAGATTCACATCAAGAAGTGGAAAATTCCTAATTATTCATTATTTCTTCTTTCTGGGTGATTATTTTCCAATTATTATTTTGTAATTTAATTCTAAACTGTTAAGCTAGTTTTTCAATTGTATTGGATGAGAGTTTGAACTCTATTTTCATTTATATCAATTCAAGACATTAATTTAGGAAATTCTTGTAGTGTTTGATTGATTTTACATAATCATTGTAATATTTGGTTGTTTGCCCATTAGTTAAATAGTTAGTTACTTATTATAGTGTAGGAATATTCACATTAAGTTTAGAACGTGGTAAATGAACATGTATAGTTAGAATTAGGAATAATCTATTTTACACATGCAATTTTATAGATAATCTAAACTAAATGTTCGATTTTCATATGAATTCGAACTAGAAATAGGATCGTCTCGTGTTAATCATAAATTGATGTGTCTTGGGAAATAGTATTTAACGTATTAGCTTTATCGATTGTTACGAATACATGAATTGAATAGATTGATTATTGAGAATTGAAATAGATAGAAATAAGGGGATACATGAATCATATACAAGCATTCATATTAGATTAATTAATCACTTATTATTGTTTTGTTAGAGTAGAATTAGAATAAATAACAAACAAATCACAACTCTTACCACATTTCAAATTTAATAGTAGCTATTGAATTATAAATTAGACCTTATTTCTCGTGGGAACGATACTCTTAAATCACAAATCTTATTACTTGTACAACGATATCGTACGCTTGCGAGTTTCGACGTAACAAGTTTTTGGTGTCGTTGTCGGGGAATAATTGTTTTAATTTTAGTTTAGTAGTTTATATTAAGTTTAATTTATTATTATTATTATTATTATTATTATTATTATTATTATTATTATTATTATTATTATTGTTGTTGTTTTTTGCTTTTTTTTAGGCTTTAATTGAGATACATACTCGTTTCTTGTTTCACTCTTCGCAGGCCTCTATCGATTTATGCAAGATCTCGACGAGATCGAGATCCTCTCTATAGATCTCGATAGAGAGGATCTCGAGATCGAAAGGACCTTCAAGTAATGTCAAAGAGAACAGAGAAGAGTAAGGGTAACGAATGAATCAGAATTAGAATTAGATTCAGGATGCACTACAGGAAGCAATACTTCAAATTCAACAACCACCTCCTACTAAACCAGTATTAATGGAGGATTATGTTAATCCAATGCTAGCTCCAGATCAACCTTCGATCATATGCCCGCCCTTCAAACAAGCTAACCTTTCCAGAATCATCATGACATCAGGTTCCGAGGGAAGGCCATGGAGAATCGTCATGAACACACACATACCTTTATCATGCTGTGCGAAGTGATCAGCCATGAGGGAATGTTATAATATTCATTTCGAATTCGTCTATTCCCTCACACTCTAAAGGAGATCGCAAAAATATGGATGTTTTCTCAACCTCCTAGGAGCATGTAGTCCTGGAACAACATGGTTTATAAATTCACCATGAAGTTGTTCCCACCAACTCGAGTTCATCAAATCCGGAATGAAATACATATATATAAAGACATTATATTCTTTGTCCGACTTGGGATGGTTGAGTCAAGCCCTGTGTCATCTTATGCATGCATGTATTTAGGAGAAGCTTCATAGCAGCATTTTGGTACGTTAAATGCCTCACATTGGTAGTCATGCTTGCCACATATTTGGTAAGGTATGAGACAACCCTTCTTGTTCTCCGATGATGTGGCTCTATGTGTTGGGCATTTGTGTCGTTACTTTACTTTCAGAAGCTTTTCTTGCCTCTTTTTGCGTATTAATCTCTTGTAATACACTTTCATTCATTTTTTAGATAAAACTATTCATCTTCTCTTTAAAGATTGATTCCTTTTCTTCAAGGTTAGCTTCCATTTATCCTATCTTCAAGATTCAGCTGGTAACAAATCTAAGCACATCTCTCATACTCATGTATATTATCTACACACTTAAATCGATGTTAGACTGCACCTACAACTACCGGTGCCTGGTGTTTCTTCACTTACTTGAAATTAAGTTCAAGTTTCGAAATTTCAATTACCTTTGAATGACACTAAGTTTAAGAATTTATAGATAGAAGTGGTTCATCGAGTACTTGACACATGACCTCATCCCAATTGCTCATTTGTCAAGGTCGATGTGTCAATCCTTAGTAGGGTTATAAAGATGTGGCCATCCTAGCCTAAATATAAGCTAAAAAATTATCTGAAGAGCTGTTACACAATCAATCAATC
>CAIGRN010132342.1:0-11324 GCA_903798345.1 Fraxinus anomala
ATTAATCTTTCTGTAGCCAAAGTTGCATGTGCTTTATGCCGTATATCAAATTTTCTTATGGCAATTTTTAGTCAGAAATATGCCTGCAGAATTTGCTGCTGCATAAAATCTGAAGGAATGGTATATGGATGGAAAAGAGACAGATGAGATAAAAATCAAATACTGGACTTTTAATGCATCTATCACATGTGCAATTCCCATTTATATTGTTTTCTTGTATTCTTATGGCCTATTCGTGGAACATTGATATCAGCTTTCCCATCTGCCCTTTTTACTAGCATACTAATTGATAGCTTGGTGCATAACATATATGATAGGAGTGATTTGTTCTGTTTTCTTCTTTTAACCTGCTTGTTTCTCTTTATTACTTTCTGTAGATAATATATTGCTATAGTAATGTATTTCTTTTCTAATTGACATAATATTGCTTGCAGTCTCTGGAATGCAGTGATCGAGCTTGGGTTGGTTATGTCTATGCGTTTTCAATTTTTGTTGCAGTGGTATGGTTCGAGGCATAGCTATATACTTCTTTTTCTTTTATACAGAAGAAACTGTTTATTGAATTATTTTCCCTTGTCAAAGGTTACTAAGGGATTATATAAGTCGAGTTGAGCAATGGGTTGTCTTGAAATTTGAATGAGCTTATGAGTTCTTGCATAATGAAGCTGATCTCAAGTGGTGATTTTTCTGCATAGTCATTAAATTACTGGACTGAATTCAATTCAAGCTTGATAGATTGATTAATGCTAAAATTTGTTCAAGCTTGAGGTTTGATTTGAGAGAATTGCAGAAACACCATTAGAAAGGAACTATCTATAACACGTATTAAAAACAACTATTAGAAAAGACTTATCTATAACACCTTTTATATAATTTCTTCCTGGTATAACCAAGGACTAAATGTTGACCTGTTAGGTATTGCAGTTTCTGCTTGTCTTACTGATATCAAACTTTCTATCAGTCACTAGGAGTGCTTTGCGAGGCTCAGTACTTCCAGAATGTCATGCGTGTTGGTTTCAGGCTAAGATCTACTCTGGTAATTTCCCTAGTGGTGAATGATGATAGTCTACTTTTCTACCTCTATGTTTACACTGACAAAATTAATTTTATGTTACCCTTAGGTGGCTGCTATATTTCGCAAGTCCTTGCAGCTAACACATGAGAGTCGCAAGCAGTTCCCTTCCGGAAAAATAACAAATATGATGACAACAGATGCTAATGCACTTCAGGTATACATAAGGATAAACTTACCCTGCATTGAGATGTACTATATTGAAATTGACAGATATAATGTGCAAAAATTGAAACAGAGATAAAATTGAAATTTACAGTTGCTTCTAGAAACTTATTGCTCTGAATGTCATCTGTGTGGTATTTAAACCATCGCTGATTTTTTTATAATAAAAGTATGCTTTGAACAACCAATACATTACATTGTACTGACCTTGCTCTGGCAACAATGGAGCGTGGACCTAAAAATATTGTCCTTTTCTTTTTTCACATGTTTTCTCTTCAGTTCAATGTTCATATAAATATTTTCACTAATGCACCATGTTCTTCATTTCATTACCATTTCATGCAAGTCTAGTTAAAATCTACAGCACTCTTGATAAAATCTTTTCCTGACACACAACAATTTTACTAAGCCTATGTTTGGTTCATGTTTATAAACACTCAACTCACTTTTATCCACACTCAAGGGACCCACAAGTACTGCATATATATCCATCACTTATTTTTATTTATTTATAATTTAAACTGTTTATAAACACTTCCCTTACATGCTTTTAAATCTAGATATAGTACTTATCTACCTGGAAAGCTCAAGTTTTAGTCCTTAAGCTTAGCAAAGCAGCTATTAATTCAAAAATTTTGTCCTTGAATTGTCTAGCAAATATGCCAACAACTACATGGTTTGTGGTCAGCTCCATTCCGCATAATCATGGCCATGGTTCTTCTATACCAGCAATTGGGTATGGCTTCACTTCTTGGTTCCCTTATGTTAGTTCTCATGTTTCCAGTCCAAGTAAGTGAAGTTCTTTTTCTTTTTCTTGGCTCCTTAAATATTTTTTGTTTCCGAGTTACTGGCATACACCTAGTAAATACTTCTTTTGCCTTTATGCTATTATTTTCTCTTCTTTTCTTTCATTTTCCCCCTTTCTCATTTTGCCTGTTTCATGGGATCTTTGAAACTGCTTGGTTAGAAGGCTAGAACTTATGCTGTTCTGTAGGTAATTATATTTTCATAGCCAATGCTATGACACGTGTTAGTTTATCTTGTCAAACAGACACTTATTGTAAGCAAGATGCGGAAACTATCCAAGGAGGGATTGATATATACTGACAAGAGAGTTGGTTTGATGAATGAAATTTTGGCTGCCATGGATACTGTAAAGTACATATCTAATTTGCTAGATTATCCTATGGTTTTAAATCACCCTCATTTGTGGTTAATATTAATCATTCTGACTTATGCTCAATCAACAACAGATACTATGCATGGGAAAAAAGTTTCCAGTCAAAAGTTCAAAGCGTGAGGGATGATGAATTGTTGTGGTTCAGAAAAGCCCAGTTACTCTCAGCGGTATAACAATTAGTGATCATTGAGTTCCAATGCTCTAAAATAGATTAGTTAGTCAGGCTACAACTTATTGTGTTTATATTTCTTTTGTGCCTTTACAGTGCAACAGTTTCATATTAAACAGCATTCCAGTTATCGTAACAGTTGTTTCATTTGGGATGTTTACATTCCTTGGTGGAGATTTGACACCTGCAAGAGCTTTTACATCTCTTTCTTTATTTGCTGTTCTAAGGTTTCCCCTGAACATGCTTCCCAACTTGATTACTCAGGTTATTTTTTTTTTTCAGCTTACGGGTATATTTGAATTTTGGACACCATTATTCATGATTGATGTGTTCAGAAAAATTAGTATACACAATATATTTAGTATTACTTTATAAACAAACTCTACTCTCATCTAGAGCTGGCACCCGTTTGGTTCAGGGCTCAGCAGGAAATATACCTAACTGGAAACAATGCAGTTCTTTTCATGGAAAACCTTTTGATTTTCTGTAAAAGAAGAAAACCAGACTGGAGCAAACCGAACTGGAACTGGTCGTATCCAGTCCAGTCTGGTTTAATGTGGTTCCGGAAACCGTCTGGGCCTAATTAAAGGGTTAAATAGTATGTACAGGTGCATTATAATAATTTGAATGCTCAGCGCAGATATCTTGTCAATGCTTGCAGGTTGTGAATGCAAATGTATCGTTACAACGGTTGGAAGAATTGTTACTTGCTGAAGAGAGAATTCTTCTACCTAATCCGTCTCTAGAACCGAAACTTCCTGCCATCTCAATCAGGGGTGGAAATTTTTCATGGGATTCTAAGGTCCTCTTTTGTACATTTTGTGTGCCTGCGTATCAATTTCAAATAATTAGTATTCAATCTGAGTAGAATAAATATGGATTCTTGACGTGGAAAGTGTTCTTTTTTCCCTATAAATTCGCTTGTGCTGGTGCAGCAGTTTTTAAGCTCCTATCTTTTAGGGGGTATGGCTCCATCCCCTCCCTGTATATTAATAACCAATAAGTACATAGCGGGGGATGTAATTACCTCTTAATTTTACAAACAATCCTGCTTCCTGGACCTCTAACATAGTTGTGTAGAGTTTGTTGTTCTGTTTGCACTATTTCTATTGTTTCATCTTCCCCTTCCTCATAACTTGGTGATTTAAAAGGTTCTTGAAATTGATATATTATGCACGGTTTAAAGTCTCTGAATTGCTACTTTACAGGCTGCAAGGCCCACATTATCAAATATAAATCTGGATATCCCAGTTGGCAGCCTAATTGCTGTAGTAGGTGGCACTGGAGAAGGGAAAACATCCTTAATATCAGCAATGCTCGGGGAGCTGCCTCCTCTGGGAGATGCAACCGTTGTCATTAGAGGAACTGTTGCTTATGTTCCTCAAATTTCTTGGATTTTTAATGCTACAGTGAGCTTCAGTGTCCATATTCTTTAAATATGCCCATTACTAAATTGGATGTTAAATTTCACCTTCACAGTTCTGTCATTCATAATTTTGAAAACACGCACAAGCACATGGAAACTCAATGATTTTAAACATTGTGAATTTTAGCAATTAATTTTTGAGTGCAACCGTCTTACTCGGAAATACTGTCCACAGGTACGTGAAAACATATTATTTGGATCTAGCTTTGATGCAGAACGATATTGGAAAGTCATAGGTGTCACTGCATTACACCATGACCTTGAATTACTTCCTGTAAGAGTTGGAAATGGAATGTTATATATTCATGTTCTACATGATTAATTTTTACTACGTTCTTTATTCTATCATATTTGTGACAAGACTTCTGGTTCCACTCCAGGGTCATGACCTAACTGAGATTGGTGAAAGGGGGGTTAATATTAGCGGAGGACAAAAGCAAAGGGTTTCCATAGCTAGGGCTGTGTACTCCGACTCTGATGTTTATATATTTGATGACCCACTAAGTGCTCTAGATGCTGATGTTGGCCAGCAGGTATTTACTGAATGTTAAAACTACTTAATGTCCATACAGTAGTACCAAAAAGACATTTATTTCATTTTAAAAGTACTTGTGCGTAGAAAGGTGGAACATACACCTGATAAATGATAGCCATTGTTGTTGGCCTTTAGCGTGTTTGGCTATATTGTTGTTAATAAACATGTTTTGATATGGGCTTTTAGTCTTGAGCAAAAAGGTACTTATTTCAAAAGTAACTCTTGGTTCTATGTCAAAGTAAGTAACTTACTTATTTTCAACTTTTTGACCAATAAAAATTTATAAATTTCAAAATTTACTTGTTTTCTTTTAATAAATGAACTTCTTATGGTTTAGTAAGCATGCTCCTTATCCTGGGATAAAATCTTTTACCGTATTTCTATAATAGTTTTGGGAACTTCTGAAAACTCAAATCTGTGGACTACGTGATAATAATAGTACGCAGCTGTTTCTACTTTATAGTTACAATTGAGCTATTTTTAATGAATGTGTATATTGTACATTGGTGGGACATACTATAGGTAAAAATCCTAACCATTAACTTCCAGCAATTTACCCACTGATAGATTCTTGTCTGATTTTCCTACTATATATGTCCAGGTTTTTAACAATTGCATTAAAGAAAAATTGCAAGGAAAGACAAGAGTGCTTGTCACAAATCAGCTTCATTTTCTTCCGCAAGTTGATAGAATAATTATGGTCTCGGAAGGCATGGTAAAAGAGGAGGGAACCTTTGAGGAGCTTTCCAAAAATGGGACACTTTTTAAGGACCTAATGGAGAATATGGGGAAAATGGAAGACCATATACATGAAAATGGAGATGGGAAGAATCTTGCCAATGGACATTCACAATTTCCTTCTAATAGTGTGCTATATGATTTACCAAGTGATGCAATTCCGACAAATAAAAGGAAAGGAAAATCTGTTCTTATCAAGCAGGAAGAGAGAGAGACGGGCATTGTCAGCTGGAGCGTTTTGACGAGGTCATAACCGAAATTATGTCTCAAATCTAATAATATAGATCGCCGATACTTCTTAGGAGTTTGGATACAAGATCTAATGTCCGCTTTCAATTACCGTTGAACTTGTCCAAACATTGGTTCTATGACATTTTACAGAGATCAGTAGATAGTCCATGGACTATTTCGGTCATTTTTAAACTGATCGTATTTTTTGATAGCGTGACATGTTAAATAGAATCCTTATGATCTGCATTGGATTCATGCATTTGGTTCTCTGCTTTGTTCAGGTACACAAGTGCTCTAGGAGGCTCATGGGTCGTAATAATATTGTTTTCGTGTTATATATTGACTGAAGTTCTGCGAGTTTCAAGGAGCACATGGTTGAGTGTTTGGACGAAAAAAAGCACTTCAAGTAGTTATGGACCTGGTTTCTATATTCTGGTTTATGCAATTTTGTCTTCTGGGCAGGTACGCTTCCTGATGATTGTTGGCGTGAAAATCCCAAATTATTGTAAATTGTTATTTCATTTGGAAATTTTATGTAAATATCCTCCGTAACTGTGAAACCCTGTCTGTCTTTCCTTTTTTAGTTTTTATAATTTTTTACTAGTCAAAAAGGCCTGAAGATCGTATTAATAATTTTAGTTATGGAATTTTTTAAGATTTTAAATACTGGATGGAAGGTGAAGATAGTATTTGTACATATGGGAGATGTTTTATTAAGTCCGAACTTTATGCTATAAACTTTCTAGTGGCATGCCATGGTTGTTAATTTTAGCTGTAGAGAGATATTCAGAGGGCCTGGAAAATTTTACTCTTTTTTAGGCTATACATGTGGATTTCTGATTCTCTACATAAATGTTTCTCTTCTGTTAATATTGTTATTCTTTCATCTATAATAATATTTCATGATGTCTATTTTTCTTTCACTTCCGTCTCATCTTGAGTGTTAATTTTAGCTGTAGAGAGAGATTCGAGGGTCTGGAAAATTTTACTCTTTTTTTAGGCTATACATGTAGGTTTCTGATTCTCTACATATATTTCTCCTATTAATATTGTTATTCTTTCATCTATAATAATATTTCATGATGTCTATTTTTCTTTCACTTCCGTCTCATCTTAAGAGTCATATATGCAGGTGATAGTGACGTTGGTGAACTCCTTTTGGTTGATCACGTCAAGCCTTAGTGCAGCTAAACGACTTCACGATTCAATGTTACATTCCATACTCAAAGCTCCAATGGTATTTTTCCAAACCAATCCTACTGGACGGATCATCAATAGATTTTCCAAGGATCTTGGTGATGTTGACCGCAATGTTGCCAACCTTGTTAATGCGTTTCTAAGCCAAATGTGGCAGCTGCTTTCAACTTTTGTGCTCATAGGTTTCGTGAGCACTATATCTCTCTGGGGCATAATGCCCCTTCTCATCTTATTTCATGCAGCCTATCTATATTATCAGGTTCTTCAAATTCTCCCTCTCCCTCTCTCTCTCTCTCTCTCTCTCTCTCTGCATGTGTGTGTCAGTACATGTTTTTATTGCAGGATTTTTTATTAGACTTTAGCTGTAGGAACAAAAACAAGTGATAGGATGGATTTTGAGCTGACTATTGCTGGGCATCGGTCAGGGAGAAGATTAGTGAATATGAATGTATGAAATATCTTTAGCCAAGAAAAAAGGACAAGGGTTTGTAATTGGAAATATGGTGATTGACCATGAGGAAACTGTTAATGATGTTGATTAGAAAGAAAATGAATATATGTAGTTCGAATGGTGATAAATTCTTCTAGATTCAGCACCCTAGAAATTTCGAAAATTGGTCTACATGTTCAGTTTCTCTGTGTCTCTAACGTGTGTTCATCATTAGCCATGTGTCTTCTAATTTCTCTCTTTAGCTGATTATAAATTGCAAGCATGGTTTTCCTTGAATTTAGTTTTTGGCTCTATCCTTAAAATATAAGGAAAATAAATATGGACCATTATGGAAGGCAAACCGGGAATAATTTTCACAGTTTCTTTTATCCACATGTCCTGTTAAATGCAGAGATTAGCACAATTTCTTTGGCTTAGTGATAACTTAATTGTTTTTGACATGATATGTCTCAATGTATGATTGTTGATCATATACTCACAAACAAATCAATTACAGAGCACATCCCGTGAAGTAAAACGTCTGAATTCCATTACCATGTCTCCCGTATATGCACAGTTTGGAGAATCACTGAATGGTTTGTCGACAATTCGTGCATACAAAGCATACGATAGGATGGCAAATGTTAATGGGAAATCTATGGACAATAATGTGAGGTTTACTTTAGCTAACATGAGTTCAAATCGCTGGCTTACCATAAGGCTGGAAACATTAGGAGGCGTCATGATCTGGTTGACAGCAACATTTGCTGTTATGCAAAATGAAAGAACAGAAAATCAGGTTGCATTTGCATCTACCATGGGCCTGCTCCTAAGTTATTCTTTGAATATCACAAATTTGCTAAGTAATGTCCTTAGACAAGCAAGCAGAGCAGAAAATAGTCTAAATGCTGTTGAACGTGTAGGCACGTATATGGACTTACCCTCTGAGGCTCCAGATGTCATTGAGGGCAGCCGTCCACCCCCGGGATGGCCTTCGTCTGGATTGATCAAATTTGAAGATGTTTTTATGCGTTACAGACCTGGACTTCCTCCTGTCCTGTGGGGACTGTCCTTCACTATATCCCCAAGGCAGAAGGTTGGCATAGTTGGAAGAACTGGTGCAGGTAAATCTAGCATGCTGAATGCATTGTTCCGGATTGTTGAGCTTGAAAGAGGAAGAGTTTTGGTTGATAATTGTGACATTGCAAAGTTTGGATTGACGGATCTACGTAAGGTTCTTGGTATCATTCCACAGTCTCCAGTTCTTTTCTCAGGTACATAGCGTCCTTCGGCTTGTTATAATGTTATGTTTTTGATGTCTTTCAATTTTTTGTTAGTGGATATCCTGAATATAATTGCTTTAATTGAAGTATTGTGAAATTATGTCTGGTAAAATTGTTCAAAGAAAACTATGCTCAATGACGCTTTATGCGTTTTGTCTATATAGGAAGCGTTCGATTCAATCTTGATCCTTTCTGTGAACACAATGATCCTGATCTTTGGGAGGCTTTAGAGAGGGCACATTTAAAGGATGTCATCAGAAGGAATGCTTTCGGTTTGGATGCTGAGGTAAAACAATAAATTCTCTTTCGTCAACCGGATTATAATTGTTATGTTATAAAATATGCCAAGAAATTTTAATTATGGATGATCCAAATAATTAATTAATTTGTCATTTCCACTTCTCTTATTTGGAAAAGTAAATGTAGCATAAAACTCAAAGCTTTTGATTGCTGAATTTTTTTTTCTTGGCTGTTTCAAGGTTTTAGAAGGAGGTGAGAACTTCAGTGTTGGACAGAGGCAACTGTTAAGTCTAGCTCGAGCATTACTACGAAGATCAAAGATCCTTGTTCTTGATGAAGCAACAGCAGCTGTTGACTTAAGAACTGATGCTGTTATACAGAAAACCATTCGAGAAGAATTCAAATCATGCACGATGCTCATCATTGCTCACCGAATAAATACAATCATCGACAGTGACCAGATTCTAGTTCTTGATGCTGGTCAGGTATCTCACATAACATTGTGGCTTACTTCCCTTCTCCATTTGAAATTCTCTGTTCGGTTAACAAAGTTCGAATCCAAATGCTAGAATCAACCATCGAAAACTGACAAGAATTTAATATTTCTATTTGTAAGTGTGAGTTCATAATGTTTCATTTACAGGTTGTTGAATATGGTACTCCAGAAAAACTTCTTCAAAGTGAAGGAGGTGCTTTCTATAAAATGGTTCAGAGTACAGGGACTGCAAATGCTCAGTACTTGCGCAGTTTAGTATTAAGAAATAACGAAGAGAATAAGTTCAAAAACGGAGGGGGTATGCACATCAATGAGCAAATGAGATGGCGATTATCTTCGCACTGGAATGCCGCTACACAGTTTGCTCTTGCAGCCAATATTGCTTCTTCAGTAAAGAACCTTCAAGTATTAGAGCTTGAAGAGGGGAACAATATCTTCAACAAAACAAAGTATGCAATAGTAACTTTGTCGGAAGTTTTGGAGGGTGGACATGACAATGTGATCAACGAGACTCTAGATCATGTCGATATTCCAAGAGATAATTGGTGGTCAGGTCTCTACAAAGTCATTGAAGGTGATATTTAAATTTTCAACGGAAAACCACTTTGGCTATTATAATTCAATATCGTCTTGCATTTCTTCCATTCATAAACAAAGTGTCGACGCAATGGTGGATAATTTCCCTTGCATGTTTCATCAGATATAACAGAATGCTTTTTTTTCTCCTCCACACATCCTCAAATGCTGGCCTCTTTCTCTGGAGTTATTTGGATATCGACTAGATTGAATTTAATCATATTTTCAAATTTTTGTGTTTCATAGCCTTAAGTAGAATAGAACTTATTTTTGCTCTTAGCTTCGGTGACTCTAAGAACACTGTGGTTTCTCATAATTATTAACAGAAGCATGTTTTGAATTTCTTTATCTGAACCATATTGGTCTCCTTTCAGGTCTTGCGGAGATGAGCAGATTGGCCCGGAATGGGTTCTACCGGCTAGAAGATGGTTATGAAGATTCATCAGAAACTTGGGATAATGTTGTAAGTAGCTGATATCTACACGGGAAACTTTTAAGGAGAAGTCATTCAAACCAAGATTCATGATATTCAAGAACTAAACCCAGATGCACTGAACCGTCTCTCGGTTAGGGTAGAAGAAGTTGTGTCTGCTCTTGAAATCTGCAACGTCCTCCCATGCTTTTTTGTATTTTAAATTTGGGCATGAGAAACTAATGCACTGTAATACAAGGGAAGCCATCAAAAAGCTATTGAGCATTGTAAACTTAAAAACTTTCAAGTTTACTTAGTCAATAAATAATTTCTTTATCACTCAAAGTTCAAAAATGTTGAGAAGTCTTTCAAATCAATAGGGCTAAACATTGCTTCATTTTGGAGAGTTGTAAATGGGTGAATATCTTGGGATATTGTTTTTCCTTATAATTAGCAATTAACTACTTTTTTCTTATCTATTTTTCCTATTTAATCTATAAATATACCCTTGTAAACCATGTTTTATATATCATTTATAAGTAGACTACATTAATTTCTCAAATTCTACATGGAATTAGAGCCGAATCTGGTTATCTGAAAAAATCCCTAATCTTGTTGGCAACCATAGCCTCTTAATCCTAATTCCTTCACCGTGTCCAATATTTCTGACTCTTCCTCCCCGTTAACGCCAATCGCGAAACCAAAGCCACCCATATCGAACCAAAGCCACCCATTCTACATGGATTTTGATATAGGGACTTGTCTTGCTTGCTTTAAGGTGTGCAACCTTGTGCATTCAGGTTCTCATTGTATTACTAGGTATTTAGTCGAAAGGCTATCTCAAGATTTGTAAGGATTAATAGCAAAAAATCCCCATAAGAATGCTTTCATTTGCGATATATCTTATACCTATTGAAAATCGCTGAAAATCCCCTATTTAAAATATTGTGTGCAATCATACCGTCAAATTAGCCGTTAAAACAGTAAAAATGCCAAAATTAAAAAGTAATAATTGCAATTTTAGTATTTAAACTTTTTATTCATTTACAAATTATACCAATTTTTTTTTTATGTACCATCTACAATCTCAAACCTTTAAACTTTATTTTTTAACCCACCAAACTTCATCTTTTTCTCCAAAACTTTATTATTTTATTTAATCTCTTTCAAAACC
>CAIGRN010132383.1:0-14443 GCA_903798345.1 Fraxinus anomala
AAAAGTAAAAAATTACTTTTGAAATGAAGAAATTATTTTTGTAATATTTTGGATAATGTTCTGAAAGTAGTTTACCTGATTAAAAGAGTTTTTAAGGAAAATTAAGGGTCTATTTGACTGAATTTCTACTTCTTGTAGAAGAGTTTTTTTACGAAAGTTACCTCAATTTATTGTTTGAAAACTAATTTATAAAACAGATTTCTCTTTCGAATTTTTAGATAAAATCACATTGAATCAACTTCTTTTAACGGCTCTTTAAATTAAAATAAACGCTTTTATAACATTAATTAAGCGAGGTTCAAAAGCAAGTTCCTTTTATCTTCTCGAAAGCCATGCCAAAGTTAAAATGCTAAAAAAATTACTTTTCAAAAAATATGTTCCACACAAAGTATGTATTTTTATTTAGCCCATGTCTAATGGTCANTTGGAGAATGTATAATTAACAAGTGCGAAAAAAATTTAGATTTACGTAAAAAATATTTTATTATTTGAATGTATAATTGAAAATAAGTATGATAAATAAATTATTTTGTTTAAAGAGAGTCGAACATGGATATGTCAATTACACCGTTACTTGACGCTTATGTTCGTAGTTTTCAAAACATATGCCAATTTTAAGCAAGATTACTACTTTTTTATTTGCTTAATTTTGTCGTAACGAATTTACATGAACAAAAATGTATAAAATCCGTGTAACGTGTGATTAAGTCATCTATATATTAGTAACCGATAAAAAATTTCGATTCTAAACTTACCAATTTATAACTTCTTGGGGAATGATTATGAATTTGTAAATACATTTCTTAGGAATAATGTATATTAGAGCAATATTAGGGCCGCTTGTTCTGAAATTTGAAATTTCTTTGTTGCATTGAGGACGATTTTCTCGACTTTTTGGAGGTTTCGTTTACATTGTTGCATTGTTTGTACCTTAATCTTTCCGAGTCGTACCTTCACCCTAATGCAATACACGTCTTTTATGTAGAATAGTAAGCTTCAAATCACCTTGTCTTTATTCTTAAGTCGATAGTGAAAATTCATTTATTTATTTATACACCATTTTCAAAATGCTCACACATGTTCTGTGCGGGAGCGAATCGGGACAGTGTCGTATAGTCCAGAGTCAGGTTAAATCCACCAATGGTCAACTTTATATTTAGTGTCACTATATCCCCCAATTTGATTTTGTTTTACAATGGCTATCCAATTTTATATTTAGTGTCGCCATAACTACCAAATTTGATTTTATTTCACCAGGCTATCCAATTTCGTATAATGTTTCACCATAACCACTTAATTTCATATAACATTTCATCATGGTCACCAAATTTCTTTTCACCATTTTCATCAAATTTAAAAGAGGTAAAACGGTAACTTTACATTATATATAAAAAATAATTTTTTAAAAGTTTATTTTAAAATAAATTTTTATTTTATTTTATTTTTCCAAGTAACTTTTTTTTCCAAAATAAGTTTTTATTTTATTTTAAAAACGTTTTTTTTAAACGTTTTTATTTTATTTTTTTAAGGAATGTTTTTTTAAAAAATAACTTCTTATTTTATTTTCTAAGTTACTTTTTTTTTTAAATAACTTCTTATTTCATTTTAACAATATTTTTTAAAATAATTCTTTATTTTATTTTATTTCTCTAACTAACTTATTTTTAAAAATAACTTTTTATTTTATTTTATGTTTTAAGTAACATTTTTTAAAAAAACAAGTTTTTTATTGAGTTAAATCCACCAATGTCACCAATGATCACTCAACTTTATACTTTGTGTCATCTTGAGTATCTAATTTGATTTTATTTTACCATAGTCATCCAATTTTATAATTAATGTTACCATAGCCACTTATTTAATTTTGTTTTACCATGACCACACAATTTCTTTTCATAATTTTCACTAATTTTAAAAGGGATAAAATGATAGTTTTGTATTTTATATATATATATATAATAAATTAAAAAAAACAAAAACAAAAGTTTTTTTATTTTAAAAACGTTTATTTTAAAATAAGTTTTTATTTTATTTTAATTTTTTATGGAACGTTTTTTAAAATAACTTTTTATTTTATTTTTCTAAGAAACTTTTTTTTAAATAAGTTTTTATTTTATTTTATTTTACTTTTTTAGTAACTTTTTTTAAATAAATTATTATTTTTAAATAAGTTTTTATTTTTTTAAAAAAAATGTATTTTATATATATAATGCAAAGTTATCGTTTTACTCTTTTTAAAATCAGTGAAAAGAAATTGGATGACCATGAGGAAACATTATATAAAATTGGATGGTTCTGGTGAAATAAAATCAAATTAGGTGCATATGGTAATACTAAATATAAAGTTAGATAACCATGGTGAAATAAAATCAAATTAATTGTCATGGTGACAACAAATATAAAGTTGGATGATCATTGATGGATTTAATCTCATTTTTATTTTATTTTTTAAGTAACATTTTTTTAAATAAGTTTTTATTTTTTTTAATTAAGTTTTTTTTAAAATTATTTTATATATAATATAAAATTATCGTTTTACCTCTTTTAAAATTAGTGAAAATAGTGAAAAGAAGTTGGATGATCATGATGAAAAATTATATGAAATTGGGTGATCATAACATTAAGTATAAGGTTGGATGACAATTATAAAACAAAATTAATTTAAATGGTCATTTTGACACTAACTATAAAATTGTTGACGATTTATGAATTTAACCTCTGTAGTCAGTCAACGATTTTATTTTAAGAATTTCGAAACAGGAAAACTGTTTGTATATAAAAATATTTTCTATGAATGGCAAGATTCTTTTTCACTTCTCATCATCGATCTCTAAAATATATATATTCATATTATTTGCAAATCAAAATTCAAATGCCCACTGTTTAAATAGTGAATCGTAGTGCAGTTGCCTTTATTTTGAGCTGAAGATCAATCCCACGCATAAGAAAAATACAGAGACGCTGATTTGTACAAGTGCGTGACTTCAACTCAGAGGGAGTTTTTTGGAATAAACTTTACTGGAGTATGTTGTTTACCGATTAATTTAGGTCACAAGGAAATAGGTTTGGCGGATTGTGATGACTTTTGGATTCCATTTTTGTTAGTAAAAACTACTACAGTTCGGTTCTGAAAGTGACTCAAGGAGTTGTTATAGGTATTTGTGTATAGTAGTGGTAACACAGGAACCATAGTTGACGTCCAGGATATCTGAAACTCGTCAATTGGTGTGAAATATTTTCTGTTAAAAGATTTTTTATTTGAAAAATCATCCCGTAAAAGAATTTTTAGAGGAGCGATTAGAAATAATAAATGAATATGGAAGTTTCTCTCTCTGATTTGATGCTGTTGGTCACAGGTTATACGAAGGAGTTTCATTCCCTATGCGGTTTATTCATCTTATTCTCGTTGTCATGTTTCTAAAGAATTATTGTAATTAAATTTCTCTGTTTTTTGACATGGTTTCTCGAATAAAACTAAGTATAATATTCTGGCGTACTTAGTCCAACTGTAAGACTACCGATTTTTAGTCTTCTATCCATATCTGAAAATGACACGATTAAAGATTTTCCTTATTGTAGAGCATTATCTAGAGGGGCTTTACTAAATTCACCTGATCCTGGTTTAGAGATAAATATGACAGAGGACATAAGCAAGGGTTCCCAAAGTGTCGAAAGAAGCTTCAAAAGTCATCAGCTAAATGGCTTGCCAGATCAGGTCTCTAGTCCAGTCAGAAAAGAAGTAGTCAGCAGGTACACTTCTTTTGGCGTTTTCATAATGATGGGATTTTTCAATTTTGTGGCTTTTCATGGATTCCATTTTATGTTGATAGATTTAATTGAGGTTGCTATGACAGTGATCAGATGTTTGAGTATATCTAGGGTGTAATCTTGCTGTTTTAAATTTCCCTTTCTGGCGGTTGACATTTGATTCAATTTTAATGTTTCATAATGTGATGTTTTCATGCTTTTAATTTTAAATCCTGTTGATCACTTCCAAACGTCTTCAGAGTATGCCCTAATGCTTAATCAAATTAAACTTCAATGATTTACTCCAAATACCAACCTCTTTCAAACTGAGATCATATCAGAACCTGAAGACTCTAACCAGTTGCAACTTGGCATTACAAAAAACCCAGCGCAGCTCACTATCATTTTCTTCGATTCAAGTAAAAATCGATAAGAAGATGTTATGACTTGTAACTGAAGATGATGGATTTGAGTGATGAGATTCATCTATAAGTTGAGTATCTTGGCTGTCTGATCAAGTATGTGCATGGTGGGGCTTAACACATAGTAAGATTTTATTTGAGGGCCCATGGTCGACATGACTGCCTCGAAAATTTTATCCCCAATGAAAGGTGTGTTCAAAAAAATTTCTCCAAGTGCCTTCCTTGTTTCCTAACACATTTTTCTCACACGGACCCACCATTTTGAGAAGCAAATCATGTTCTCAAAAATATTAAAAAGCTAAAAGGAAGAAGAAGAATTGGAACTGCCCTAAAATGTACCCTAAAAGTTCTCTTCCCTTTGTTGATAAGATCTTTCTGAAGAAATGCAAATGGCAGAGACCACGATGTTAAGGAAATGATTTGGAGCCCTTCATTACTCTTCTCTTTGTTAATAAGATACTTTTAACCAAAGGCAAACAATGGCTATCTCTATGATGACACCTAACAAAATAATTTCAGAGACTGAATAGGTAAGAAAAAGTATTCAGAAAGTGAACAGATCTTACTTTTTGGCTCCAGAGCTTTTCAGGGTAAGTATTAAAACATCAAGGTTTTAATTCTTGCGCGATGACTGAATTGCTGGAAATTGAGTGATTTATATAAGCCTTCTGACTGTCCTTTTTCTTGCAATTGTTTCAAGAAAGATAATTAAGTTTGGAATTCTTCACTTTTTGAAGTGAATGATTGGGCTATGTAAGCCGCATACACTGCATTGATGTCATATCTGACTTCGAGACTTTTCCTTTAAAATCAGTTGATTCAAATGTGGCGTTGATGACTTGATATCATTTCTCATGATGATAATAGTTTCAAATTCTTACAATTCTACTCGCTTGCAGATCGGCTCTTGGAATGAACTCTCCAAACAATTATGATGAGATAGATGTGGAGAGTGGAAAATTGGAGGAGGGTAGAGTAAAAACAGTGCGTAGTAGTAAAAGAGTACTTAGAATACACAACCAGGCCTTTTTGGCTGGCCTTGCATATTGTTTTTCTTCCTGTAGCATGATATTGGTTAACAAGTATGTCCTCTCCAGTTATAACTTTAATGCTGGAATATCTTTGATGCTATACCAGGTTACCTTTCATATAAGATTCTCTGTTAATACTACAAGACAACTAATCTTTGTTGTCTTGTATTGCTTTTACTCATAGTCAAATTTATTCTAGTAAATTTCTATGTCGTATAGTCTAACAGTGCTTGTCGATGGGTGCAGAATTTTGTCTCAGTGATTATTGTTGTCACTTTGAGTTTCCTTGGCATCATTACCACGGAACCACTTACATGGAGATTAATTAAAGTATGGTTGCCTGTAAATGTTATATTTGTTGGGATGCTGATCACTAGTATGTTCAGGTACTATATGTTTATTATCTTGTTATCACAAACACCCTAAATTTCGTCATCTTAAGATGAAAAGTTGTACTCTTATGATACTCAAGATACAGAATTATATTCTATATGCTTATGCTTGTCTCTGTTGTTAATTCATCCTTATTGTTTATTCATATTGTGTACTGCAGTTCTGAGTTCCTTTACTATGTGAAAAGCTTATTCGATACACGGTCATTATTTCACCATAATGAAATGTGATATATGCAGTAGGTTAATATTCTGGTTATTTTTTTTGCTTAAGCTCTCTGAAGATTAGTATCTCAACATAATTTTCTGGTATCTTATGTAACTGCCTGGATTCTCTTCAAGCTTTATATTATTATTTTGTAATTGCTTGTTTTCGTTGATAATGGATGAGAATTTTATACTAGACAACATAAAGTTCATTTCCCTCGGTTGAAATTGATATTTGACTAATTTATTTTGGGTTTCTCTTTTATCTGCAGGATATTTCTATTACTCTTCTCTTTCTTTTTCCACAATAATTCTGTTGTACATATTATATGGAAGAGTTTGTTTCTTATCTTTTTCAGAAGAAAATTGTTTAGCTTGACTACCATATTATTTGTTATTAATTTGTATATTCACTCCTCTTGGCAACTGTTCTTCCAATTCGCTGTAAATATCAGAAATCTCACTGAAGGTGTCCTAGTCTTACTATGTCGTTAATGCTGTGACTTAGAACTTGATCAGTTCAACCTTATATGTATCTCAGATTCAATGAAACAGGTGTACCAAACATGCAGCTATGTAATGTTTTTAGATTTCTTAAATCTCAATTCATACTTTGTCACTTTGTACTGTTTTGATTGATTGTTTTGCTAGCTATTTCTTAATTTTGGGGAAAATATGTAATTATCTCTAGTTGCATGTCTAAACTGTAGTGTGCATTTAACACTTCATGTTTTAATTTGTCTTTTGACTGAATGCCTCCATGTAATTGGAGGTTAAATGGAAATAGTTGAGTAGATGAATAAATAATAGAAACATCCAAAGATAGGAATATGCTGCGTCAGATTCTTCTGTCAATAGGTTCTTGTGCATCTCCATTAGAAAAGGCTGTATTTAACTAATTCAATTTATTGATGATGAATATGAATTCATTTTGTTTTATTCAATTGTTTGCCTTGTTCCGTAAAAGAATAGACATACTGCAGTAATGTTGAGTCTTCGAAAATGTTTTCCTAACATAACATCTGTTTTCTTTGTTTGTAGTCTAAAGTACATTAATGTTGCCATGGTCACTGTTCTGAAGAATGTAACCAATGTGATGACTGCTGTTGGTGAAATGTATTTATTCAACAAGCATCATGACAACAGAGTTTGGGCAGCTCTTTTCTTAATGGTATGTCAAGTGGTGGCTCTTCTCTTAATTACACTGCAGTTAATTACACTTCGACTGATTAAGAAGTTATATATAAATGTTGGCAAACTATTGACCTGTATGTGGACAAAACTTTTGCTTAACTGCTAATACATCTTGACTAGTTAACTCTAATTAGTCGTGCTTTCAGTTAATAAAAGCTAAATTTATAGAAGTCTAGTGCTATTTGATCATCATTTATCCCTAGTTAATCATGCCGAATTATCTAATTGAATTAGGATCAATACTTGATCAATCAGTGCTTGAGCACCAATTGTTCAGAATGTTAGTTTCAACCATATCTAATAAGCTGTTTCATCAAGAAGTCAAAAGTATCGTTCTGGCTAGCATATCTTTTTTTATCTGTGCAGAATTGTAATGATTGTTCTTAATTACATTAGATTATAAGTTTCAGTAGGTTGATGCATATTTGAAGTTTTGCATTTACATTTGTAGATCATTTCAGCAATATCTGGAGGAATTACAGATCTCTCTTTTCATGCCATTGGATACACGTGGCAATTCATCAATTGTTTTTTGACAGCATCCTATTCTGTGAGTAATACTCATTCGTACGTCAAGTCCTGATTATATACTGAGCTGTATTATCTTATACTCCTTCCAAAGCCATCACCTCTTGAAATTCCATTTTTTTAGTATTTCTTGTTGTGGCTGGAGATTTTGTGGTGACTTAATCTGTTATTTGATGCTACAATATAATATTGCTCCAATCTAGCTTGCATTCAAGTCAAGCCAACTCATGCTAGATTTGATGCAAGGAAGGGTTTAAAAACTCGTATAAGTTGGAATTAAATTAGAGGAGAAGGGGCGCACTTGAAATAGAGAAAGCAGAAAGAAAAGAGAAATATTGGAATCATTCTATGCAGTCTTTGGAATTCTGGATTAATTGGCTATTTTAGGTAAATTGGGTACAAACTAGAAAAGAATGCTCTTTTGAGTCCATAATTGCCCTTTACCTTTACTGAGGCATAGTACCATCATGGTTTGTTTTATATATAATTCGAGGCTGATGGTATTAACTTCAGTTAGTTAGAAGATTTACACTTTATCATATATCGAGTGAAGAGTTAGCTGCTGGTTCAGTTTCTTACTACGTGCAAATGCATTCCTTACATTTGTAGACACATTTATTCCAATTCTTTTATAAATTTCAAATTTTCCATGAAGCGCCGTAAGGATACTGACTATAGTTTCTTGAAATATTATAGCTAATGGATATTCTATAAATTATCAACTATTTTCTTTAATTTATAGGCTATATTGTTGATATATATTTGTCTTCTTGTGGTGCAGCTGACTTTGCGTAGAGTCATGGATACTGCTAAGCAAGTCACCAAATCTGGGGACTTGAATGAATTCTCAATGGTCCTGCTAAATAATACCCTTTCGCTGCCCCTAGGAACATTACTCATTTTTGTATTCAATGAGGTTGATTATCTTTCAAGAACGTGAGTTTTGGTTTCCTTATAGTTACAGTTGTATGTTGATGCTTTCTGTTGGTACTAGATAATTTAGTTTTATTTGATGAGCATAAGCATATCTATCCAATATTTAATTAGTTTACAGATACAAATAGGGAAATAGTAAGTTTTGAAGGTGAGCATGTTAAAAGTAAAAACTTTTGGTACTTGTCTTGTCATATGCTCAATCAGTTATGGAATGAACTTGCTCTTTTCTTATTTCAAGTGACTTATTTTGAAAGTAATTACAACCTTATTATCAAAATAAGTAACTTATTTTCAACATTGAGCAATAAAAAATTTATTTGTTGGATGGGGGAATGAATGAGAAAGTACTAAAAAGTCACATTTTGAATCTGGAACTTTTAAACTTGTGTATAGTAAAGTTTTTTAAGTTTAGCCAGCTATGCTCCAAATCTTGTGTCTCTTTGTTTCCAATGGCAGACCACTTTTGAGGCTGCCCACCTTCTGGCTGGTCATCACGCTTAGTGGATTCTTGGGTTTGGCAATAAGCTTCACTTCCATGTGGTTTCTTCGTCAAACCGGGGCTACTACATACAGGTAAGATATCCTTATTTCCTGTTTCACTGCCTCCTAGATTTTTAAATAACTGAAGAAGACAGTGAATTTTCCCCTAGTAGAAGTCCCCCTTGAACTGATTGTAAGATTATGCATATCTTCTCTTTGTTTTCTTGTTAATCCATTTCATATGCTGCAGCCTTGTTGGTTCGCTAAATAAGATACCTCTTTCTGTTGCTGGTATCCTTCTTTTTCACGTCCCAACAAGTTTGGAAAATTCTGCAAGCATATTCTTCGGTAAATTTCCTATGGCTTTGCAAGTTTTATAGTTCTAGAGTAAGACTCACAATCACTTGTTAACTTATTTCTTGTGTTCCACAGGCTTACTGGCTGGAGTGTTTTTTGCCAGAGCAAAAATGCGTGACAGAACTCGATCTTGAAGAGCTTAGAATTACACCTTCTGGAGATCAACTTTCTGATTTATACCCTGAATATTTCTCTTTTGACAAAAAAGAGTCGGATAATCATATTTGCAGAGTATGAGATCGTGGACCTTCTATTGCATACTGTTGGGAAATGGTAATTGTTTTCCCCTTGGCTGTTGCAGAAACTAAGAAAGTGAATTACGAAATTATTGAAAATCATAACCACAAATAAGTGTTGGTTAATTTTATTTTCCCTTACGAACTCTTGTTTGCTAAGTTTTGCTGGTTATTTCACTTGAGCCACCTTTAGTTTATTTCACAGATTGTGAATGAAAAGCTGTGATCTGCATAACACTGGACAGTATCAAGAAAAAATAAATGAAAATCTTTTATAATTCATTTCTGTTCAATATTGCATGCAAGACATGCCCTTCGTATATCGATGTGTTAGCTCTTACCTGAAGTCAACACCCAGTTGACTGTAAAGCTTGAGAGGGAAGATTAAAGACACGGGAGACTACTGGCAAATGCCTCCTCATTGATACTTTGTGAGGCAATCACATTTACTTCCCTTCCAACCAAACTTCGGCAACAAATTTTCCAACCTCACGATGACAAGGAGAAAAAATAAACATAAAGTTGCACTTCAACTTGTACTTAAACAATCTCAATTACACGATTTAATGAAAATAATGGTGATTTGCCTAACTTCTAAGGTCTCTAACACATTTCAGTATATCATAAACTTGATAGTAGCTCTTCATCCTCTGCCTTGGGTAATTTGCCAATTGCTTTGTGCTCCTGACTTGCAGTATCGTTCCGGCCACAAGTTTCATCCCAAGGTGATCTCAAATACAACTCCTTCCAGATTTTGAACAACTGCCCGAGTTCCAGTAACTTCATTTATCTGCAATCCATGTCGAATAGCTTCACTGATAACGAAGGTGTCCATGCTGCACAGAGAAAAGCAATATAAATGCCAAATTGTAGTTAAACCTAGATCTTGTCATCATCCCACCACTGAAATCTTGAGTTTCTTAATAAAAGAAATTTAGGAATTTTTTATACTGGTTGAGAATAATCAGTCCAAAATCCTTTTTAAGAACCAACTAGTATGGTGTAATATTATAATTCTCGTAACTAATTACATTATCTGTTCTAGATGACAATCCACCTGGTTAATATTAGGACTAATCTTCTGCAAATTGTAATATTAATAACCTTTTCATTGTTATCAAAGCCAATAAATCCTAAAATTAGTACATGAAATTATTACAATGATATTCATCTATACAACAAACAAGACACTTACACTTTTGATCTGGATACATAGGCCAATATAAATTTGCATTTGTTCTCACTGCCAACACTGAGGAGCTTTTCCACGGTATCGAAGAGCAAAGGAACACTTGACTGCTGAAAGCTTGAAAAGCATTAAGGCTTCTTTCATTTTTTCTAGGTTTCAACATGATTGACTAAAAGAAAGAGCTAGGAGATTGAAATGAAGTCCACTAAATCTCATCTTCTCACGTGTTATGATTTAGGTTATACGTTTCAAAGAAAAATTCAAAACTAAGAAAAGAAATAGAAAAATTCAAAACTAAGAAAAGAAATAAAATAGATATTACTTCAGCTTAAAACATTTTTGTGCATTAGGCAACTGCTCGTGACATGGCGAAAATTTGATTCTATGTCAAAGTAAAAAAGCATATGACCAAATGTAATCATGCATTGAAATTTTTGAATGGCTATTTGGGAAATCCTAGGTAAGAAAAGACATGGTTGTATGAGAAAAATAAAAGGAAAATTCCCAGTTAGATGGTGAGTAGAAAATAATAAACATAATTATAGCTTCACAAAGTCTTAAACACAATTGTAAAATATAACCAACACAGCCAAGCATTACATCTTCATTGCAGGGACATCTTCATGGGTGGGTGATGTGTGCTATAAATGTAAAAACTCCCCATTCACGAACATGCATATAAAACAAGTTGATGAATAGTAAAGATTTGGATATAGATATCTGCTCCAAGGACTAGATCAAATTCTTTTGGATGCCCTTGCAAGATGCTGTTGAGCTGGTCAGAATTTCCCCACTCTAGCTTCTCAAATTTTAATTCTGCAAATACAAGAGGAAACAGATGATATAACTTTCCAATTTTTTTCTGATCTTCTCTTTTTAAAATTATTCATTACCAGCACAACAAAGAGAATTCTGAGACGATTCCTGCAGCTCTATGTTTTTCTTCAGTATCTGAAAATGTACATATAAGATACAAGATGTCAAACTTACTGTATACCAAAAGCATTGACACTCAATTGCATAGCCTTGCCTTGAGAACCTCCTCATTATGATCTGTCAAAACTACTTCACGACAGAATCTGCTACAAAGCATCCCAGTAATGCCTGCATATGTAAGTCTGCAATCAATTTATTATATAGGAAATCAGTGATCAATTTTCCCTATAGGAACCTTAAGTGGGATTGACAAATAATTTCATGATTTGAATATACTGACTTTTATGTGCCCCTTTTCTGTTCTAGAAAACTTATTTTACTAAAATATAGGGCAACTAGGCCTTATGGTTTACAATCTTCAGTTGTATGACATATCTAAATCCAGGGACAAAAGTATTTTATCATGACTCCCACTTAGAAACATAGAATTGATGGGCCATCTAAGATTGAATTGCAACAATCAGCTCTCACAACTTAGCTCTTACAACCTACAGGATCTACACTGTTAACGGGCTATCTAATAGCAACTTAAAATAATGCGCTCGTGAAGATGAGATAACAATACTATCTTTGATGCAGGAAAAATGAACAGATGAAAAAGGATTCCACAATATAACCTTTTAAGGGTAAATATTTATCCTTATTCTGGGATGAAAATAGTTGCTGCATTGCCATGTAATCTCATGCAAGCATATTCTGTTATATCCACGCACAGAAATAGACCTCTGGGCGACTGAGCATGTGGCTAACATACCCCACCATATGCCCATATCAGGATATGGGAACAACTCATGTTACCAATGTGAGTAACAAAAGCCTGGGTCACAAGAATGCAACATCAGTTGCTATCAAGTGAAATATGCTGTATGCTAGAGAGAATCAACATTTTGCATTACGCTACCCATCCAAATCTTCTATAGTTCACACTGAATGCATTGAGCAGTAAATGGACAACAAGCAGATGCACCTTATAATCCTAAGATTCCACCAAAAGAGTTTTCCGATTTTAAAATTTTTAGCTTCATAAAAGCCTGACCAAACTACGGTTCATAGAAGGAGAAATTCTTTGAAACGTCCTATTGAGCCAAATTGCTATTCAATAATAGATTATGTGGTGCATATTAAGTTCACATTCTTGCCACTCTTGCTATAATAGTTCTTTTCTGAAAACACAACTACTACAAGTATTTCTGTTTCTTTGTATATATACAGCTCCAGATTCAAGACGGAAAAGACATGATATTCTCTTAGGCACTTCTACCATTTCAACTTTGGATGTATATACAATATAAACCTATGGAAATCATTATTTTTCTATATGGCCTCTGAAATTATATATTTTTCTCAGAAAATTGCACTTCAAATTGTTGAAGTCAGGAATTAATATTGGGTATCAGCACATTGTCGATACCTATACACAAAGTTTACAGAATTGTATATATTAAATTATTAAGAAGACTCTGTAAGGAGGTAGATAGCTCAAACTAACCAACACCAGAGCCCAGCTCAATAACAGAACGTCCTTGGAGCGTTTCAGCATTTTTTGAGAGATAGTCATTTAAAAGCACTGCCCCAGGCCATACTAACTGCCCTGTCAAATCAAAATCAGCTGACATACAAATATATTCAGTAAGAACACATCTGCAATTTGCATCACATTATAGAAGTTTAAGAACGGATTGTAACGTTTGACATCATTTTCTTTCGCAATTTTCTTTTTCCTTTTATTCCATTTAAAATGTCATACAACCATCAATAATGTAGATTGGATTGATAAATCAATTAACCTGGAAATTCTTTAACCATTAAAAATCTTCTGACTGGAGTTTAATAAACTTCATACACCCCCACAATAATTTACCTAGAAAATTACTTATCAATAAATTGCACAAAATACATAAGAATAACCAGAAAAATGAAATGGGTTTTGTATCTTCCAATCATTTCAATCAAAATTCTGTCGGAAAAAATAAAAAAAAAAATCCTCACTTGAAGCTGACTGTAAGCAGTAGAGCTCAAGAACATGAGACCCAAATGTAAATGTAGTAAGTTGGTAGCTGCATAAAACAATATTTTCAATAATCCAGACAAGAAAACGCGTGCGAAAGAGAAAAGGTAGTATAGTATACTTGACATCGATGAAGAATGATTCATCTAAACAGACAATTTCATCGTCTTCTCCTTCCCTTTCCATCAAAATTTCCTATTTGTTTACACGCAGAAAAGAGAAGAGGAGGGGTTTTAAGTGGGTTTTATCGGCCTGTTAGGTCGTATGATTTGGACCCTTAAATAGAGGACTGGAGGCCCATTTTGTTCTCTTTCTTATCTTGACTAATTTTTCTTAAAATATATTTTTCCGAATAAATCGACCAAACTAGTTAGAGGTGGTAATCGAGCCGAGCGACTCGTCGACTCGATCGCTCTGCTCGCCAAAAACGAGCTCGAGCCAGCAGGCCGGCTTGCTAGACGAGCGGCTCATTTCGACGAACCTACGAGCCTCGCTCGTGTATATATAATAGAAAAAAATTAAAAATTAAAATGTAACCAAATCAGTGACCGTTCTGGTCAATTTTTTTTTTCTTCATTTTTCTAAATTTCTTCCCCTATAAATATACCCACCCATTACAACATTTTTTTTTCCACCAAACTTACTATCATTATCAATTATCTCTCATTCTCTACTATACTCTCTACAATTTACAAATCAATATCAATAAAATCATTCATTCATTCTATAATCATCTTCTACATTTTTTTTACATCATTATCTTGATTTTACAATTTATTT
>CAIGRN010132400.1:0-21951 GCA_903798345.1 Fraxinus anomala
AAGTAAAAAAAAAAAAACAAAAAATAAAGAAAATCAATTTTTCATCAAAGTTTAGTATTCGTTTGGTTTTGTTTTACATGGAAATTGTCCATTAAAGTGAATTTTTTTTTTTTTTGTACAATTGGTTATGAAATTTGTTTCCATTGCAAAAAAAATAAATAAAAAATAAAAATAAAAAAAGGCTGGAACTTCCATTTCCCACCAAAAAGGTAGGAAAAACAATTCAAGCAAATCCAAGAAAATAGGCGCGTGAGGAGCCAATGTGGAAAACCAAGTGCCAAGAAAATTATTGTCATTAAACACTACAAAACTTGAAAAATGAAAAATTAATTCCATTTTCCATAGAAAATGTAGTGTATCAAACACAACCAAATAAACACTGTTAACATGATTAAATGAATAATATATGTTAATTTAATGTTCAATTAGTTTCGCTTTGTTTTTATTCCGTTCATTTGATTTAAAAGAGTTTATGGCTTTAGGGATTGTGAGGATCTATAGTGTTAGGAATGTATTTAAAGTGAGATGAATATATAAAATTTATGTGGATGTATAGTATTTAAATGCATTAATTCAATAAGAACAATATTGGAATATGACGAGGATACAAATAATATTTAAAAAAAAAAATTAATATGGATGAACTTAGAGGGAGATAGATAAATAAAAAACGTGGATGCGGTACCCTTTTGTTTTTATCCCAGAATTAGTTTTAAAAAATGCGCCTAGACGAAAGTGGGCAAAATGCTTTGCTTTGACAGCAAACACAAATAATGTAGTCAACTACTAACCACTTAATGCAGGTCACGTCTAGGAACGCTTTATTAATTTTTTTAAAAACATTTCATTTGACTTTATTTTTTTACTTTTTTTTATTTTTTTCCTTTTTGAAAAGGATTTTATGGGACTTTAGTTTCAAGTTTTTAAATGACTTTATCTATACAAACATCAAAAATAATTTTATCCGATAAATATTTATATAAGATTTCAGTTATGCTTATCGTTTTGTTGGAAACTTTGAAATTATATACAAAGTTCCTATAAATCCGTTAAGCAGAACTTGTCTAGTTGAAAGTTGAAACTATAAAAAATAGTTTAACTTTTGCATTTCGAAAATGTGAAGTTTTTAGTTGTATTGACAATTCAAATTCTTTAGACAAAAAGATTATTGCAAAAGAATAGGATTGTTGGAAAAGAGTTATAAAAGTCAAGGAATCTTTTGGAGGGTAGCTTAGTCCTTGAAAGAGTCCAAGATGTCTAAGAATATCACATATGATCAAGGGAATGCAACTAGAAATGTAAAGAGTATCAAAGAGTTGCACAAGTTATGTTCCAAATTCTTAGTCGCAACTTGCAACACATTTTTCACATAGAATATATATATATATATATTCTATCATATAAACTTCCAAAAGTATGGCTAATCATTGTTTTACATCCTTATATCATTATTCTAATATCCAAGAGCACATCCAAATATTGAGAGAAACATTTTGATTATTGAGATCAATCAACCACGAGTTTGGGAAAAACATAGAAATTCTTATAATCCAAAACACCCACGTCTTAGATATCATCAGGAAGGCACTTTCTTAATAGCCTTCAGAGGTTACTAAAGTTTGAGGGAGGTTGGACTAGAAGCATAGGAAGAGTACAAGAAGGAGGCGTTATTGGTGTTCCACAAGAGATATACAATTTCAGAAGATCGGGAGTAGATGTGAGTGAAGTACGTTCCAGGGGGTCTTAGAGATTACATGAATTAAATCAGCGAGTCTAGTGGGCTTTCTAGACTGAATCATACTATATGTTCTTATTGTCTATAGTGAAAATTATTGGCTTGGTCTCGAAACTTTTAGCCAGTTGAGGATTTTCTCCGACATCAAATGTTGTGTTTTTTACTGCTTTATTTATTATTGCTGAAATTCAACATAGGATAATTTGACTTGGTTGACTAAACATATAGAATAACTAAAAAAGTGACTTGTTGATTTTAATTGATAAATATAATTCAACGATATTCACTTATTAGGTGATTTTAGGGTTGAACTAGTAACTCTCAAGCGGTATTAGAGCACAAATTTGATTCATAACCCTAGTTTTCTTGATGAGTAGTTCATTGATCGTCCCGCCATATTTTGATGGCCGTAACTATGCCTATTGGAAAGTTAGAATGACCTTCCTGAAATCGATAGATAAGCGTAGTGAATGGTTGGATCGGCCCATCTACCATAGTTGTAGGTGTAGTAACCCTACTGATATTTCAACTTGGTCTAAGAAAGATTTAGATGAGTGTAATTGAAATAGTAAATGGCTTCATGCTCTATTTATGGCCGTATCACCTGAAAAATTTAGGCATGTGTCTATGTGCAAAGTTCTTAAACAGGTTTGAGATATTTTATAGACCACACATGAGGAGAGTGGGGGAGTTTATGGCTTTAACTGTTAGGATTAAAAGTGAATCTGATAAGGACGATAAGAAGATTAAGGAAGTAGATAGTGGTGAGCAATCCGAGGAAAACTCTAAAGATGAGGATGAGATTCGTGAGGCTTATCAAAAATTATTTGAAGAGGGTCCTAAGATTAAGAAGGTGAGTGCTTAAGAAGGTCAATAAACTTGAGCTAATTAGAGATAAACTTGTAGCTGACCTTCATGAGTCTATATTATGCCTCAACAAATTAGAAACTGTAAATTGATTCATAGAGTCTAAGATTAAAGATCTTACAAGTGAACTTGACAAGTCATCTAGGAGAGTTAGTAAGCTGATAATTGAGAATAAGAAATTAGAAATCCAGGTTAAGAACCTTCTGTGTGAATTTGAAGATTCCAAGTCTCAACTTCTTGCTTTCTTTAGTAGATCTCAAAAACTAGTAAGTCTTTTGGGCTTGAACGAGCCGGTTGAGAACAATGGGGATCTAGGATATGATCAGGCCGATCATAATAGGGCTAGTACTTCCAAAACTATTTTTATCCCTACCACCAACCAGCCTACGTATATTCATAATCCAGAACTCAAGAATAAGGGTATCGTAGGACAGAAGCCTACTAGACAGCGTAGGACCTACCAACATAGGAATATATATCAACAACCACATAACTTTGGACCTAGGTTTATCCCTACCCGTTTCAATTGTGGTGAGTTGAGGCATATAAGGCCTTGTTGTCATAAAGTTCTGAATAGAAATAGAAATCAGAATTTCACCAGAATTAGAAATCAGGATTTTGATGCCCGAATTGATTTTCTTACTAATCAAGTGAGTCATTTAACAAAGTTCATGACGACTTGGAATAAATCTTCCACTAGTCAAATTTGAATGAAAAAGAGTTATACGAAAAAATTAGAAATTGATCACGGTACTCTTAAAGGTAAGAGCGTTTGTATACCTAATAGATTAGGTACATTTGATATATGCTTGTGCTTTCTAATTGATTAATTCATTAGTGCATGTATCTCATTTTTTTATTTGATTTTACTTTTTAGTTAGGTTGATTTTTTTTTTAAATAAAAAAAATTGAAAAATAAAAAATAGAGGGAAAATTCTTTACTACAACATGATACATGATTTACATGAACATGTATGTTGTGACTAAGTATTAGTTTAATTGATGTGCTGTAGCATATTTTTCATTATTGTGTTTGGGTTGATATGAAGTATTTAGTTTAAGTTTCTTCATGTACCATATGTACTGCACACACTATGATATTGTGAGTAAGTCTTGACCACATGTGTGAGATTTGGGATGGCTGACATCTGTTGGTAAGGTGATTTTGATCATGAATTGACCTTAATTTAGTAGACATAAACTGAAGTATATTCCTTAAATAAAATAAAAATATTTCATCTTATACTTTTCTTCGAAAATTATTTGACTCGAGTAATTAAGTTCGAGGGGTTTCTCATAACCTAATGTCCTATGGTCAACTGACTTAGAGTTATCATCTCAAAACTCGTTACAAGTGTCATCTTAATCGCTTAATAGTGAAGTGTCTGCACATAAGATGTGAAAAATTGAAGATAAAAATGATGACCTTAAAAAAATATATAAATTGTGAAAATGTATATATGCTCAAAGTAAAGGGGGAGAAAATAATACTATACATGAAAAATGAGCTTTATTTAAATGTCCTAATATGTAATATTGGTTTGACTTTCATTAGTAGATGAATAAACTTATTTAACAGTGATATTTAGTATGCCATTTCTTACAAATTTAAGATTGGAGTCTTGATCACAAGAAATTAGTGGTACTTAACACACATGAGTCATTTATATAATTTACTCCATTTAGACATGTACTGAGTTTGTGGAAAATGTTATTAATCTTTGATTATGCATGTGAATGCTATCAACTGTATATTTGAGTTATTATATATTGTTATATTTGTCATTTGTGACAAAAATGGGGAGAGATGATGAGATTTTTTAAATTTTAGATGGTTTTAAATTTTAGTTTATTTTGTAGTAAGGGAGAGTTTTTTTTTTCATGCTTAGCTTTTTTGAGTTTTGATATTTTGTGATATTAATATTTTAGTTGGTGTTTTGATTAACATTAGTATTGCTTCTCAATTCTCTAGCATACAATAGTCTGTTTCAAATATTGTATTTTATGTATCACATGCTTTTATACTTGGTATTTAAGTTATTGATTTCAAGAAATATGTTTCAAGAAATACAAGAGATAGACATTCAGTTTGAATTTGGGTAGATTAGTTTTATTTTTAAATCCTTGACTTGTATTGTATAGTTTTGTCACAGAATACCAAAGGGGGAAAATTATTAGATTTTTAGTTGTATCGGCAATTTTTTAGACAAAAAGGTTATTGTAAAAGAATATGATTGTTATCAAAGAGTTGTAAAAGTCAAAAAATCTTTTGAAGGATAATATAGTCCTTGAAGGAGTTTAAGATATCCAAGAAGATCACATATGATCAAGGGAATGCAATTAGAAGTCTAAAGAATATCAAAGCACAGCACAAGTTATGTTCCAAATTCTTAGTCGTAACTTGCAACACATTTTTCACACAGAAAATATTGGAATTTGGACAAGGCTATATCTAGAAGAATTAAAGCCATTTGAATTATCTTTCCAACACATTTTGAAATCACCTCAATAGAATATCGAGAGAGAAAGTTATGATAAAAATACTGATATGCTCAGCTGCTGCTTGCCTGTCGCTGTCTTGGCGCTCGAGCGATGATCAGCATTCAGAAATTTGTTTGGCTTCAAATACTTGGTTTTTCAATCATTTTTCATCCCAAACACTTTTTCCAATATATATCCTACTCTATGAACGTCTAAAAGTATGGTTGATCATTGTGTTACATCCTTATATCATTATTTCAAGATACAAGAACACATCCAAATATTGAGAGTAACTTTTTGATTCTTGAGATCAATCAACCACGAGTTTAGGAAAACCATCGAAATTTTTATAATCCAAAACACTCACTTCATAGATATCATCAGGAAAATACTTTCTCAATAGCCTTCAGAGGTTGCTGAAATTTGAGGGAAGTTGGACTAGAAGCACAAGAAGAATACAAGAATGAGACGTTTTTAATGTTCCACAGGAGATAGACAATTCCAAAATATCGGGAACAGGTGTGAGTGAAGCACATTCCAGCGAGTTTTGGAGATTGTAGGAATTAGATCAGTGAGTCTAGTGATTTTTCAAGCTGAATCATATTGTAAGTTCTTATTGTCCATAATGGAAACTATTAGTTTGGTCCTGAAGTTTTTACCAAGTTGAGAGTTTTCTCCATCATCAAATATTGTGTTTTTTTTTTTTACTACTTTATTTATTATTGCGGCAATTCAACATAAGATAAATGACTTGGCTGACTAAATATCTAAAACAATTAAAAAGTTACTTGTTGCTTTTAATTAATAAATATAATTCCGTGATATTCACCTATCCTAGATTTTAGGGTTGAACTAGTAACTCTCAGAAAATTTGAAAATTGTATAATTGACTAATTGTAGGAATTATTAAGTAATATAGTATTTTATAATTTTAGATGTTTCGTATGTATTATTTTAATTATTAAATTTTTTTTAGAATGATTATGTATTTAAAATAATAATAAAATAAGTAACGTTTAGGCTTCGTCTAGGCTCGTAAAGTTTGAAACCTTGTTTCCACGCTTAGTCACATTTTAGACTTTTTAAAACATTGCTGAGAATAAATAATTAATGAAGATTTTTTTACACTTGCAAGAGAATATACATTTTCTTCTACTGACTAATCACGAAGTGTATACATGCATAATCTGTATTTTTCTTCGAGAAAAGTTCAGAGAATGTTTGAAATAAGTTTATTTATTTTTAAACTACTTATTTATTTAATATAATTTTCAAAATGACTTATTACTAATTTTTAAACACGTGATGTACAAATTGTGAACTAGTTTATATGAAAAGGACTTGGAGAAAAATTAATATTTGCTCAATAAAAAAAATTTAATTTTTGACCCTTCTACTATAAATCAAAAGGCAGATTTCTTTAGTTAAAAATTTTTATATCTAAAGCGTCAATAATATTATCTTATTGTGAATTATCTAATCAAACCTTCTTTTTAGCTACAATTGGATATGGGGGTCAAGTGGATCAATTCGAGTAATTCAATACTCGAAACCACCGATTACATTTCGAGGATTTTATAAATGAAATTATTTATGTTCACGTAATTATTAGAACCAAACATGTACATGAATCGTGAGTTCCAGATCGAATTTAGTTCTATCCATAACATTTTTTAATAAAAAATAGAAAATAAAAAATTGTGAACTAACACTACAAATTAATTTTTCAATATCCAGTACAAATTGAAAGAAATAATATATGTCATTGAATACATATTTCAACACTTTCTTAATTGACTATAAATGTCACCAAATCGCATCCAATATCTTACATAATAGCATAAAATTTTGTCTATGGCTTTGCATGCGGTACCTCAAAAAGAATTTATGGGACGGACATCGCGTCATTGCGCAATCAAAAGTGACTATAAACGAAAGTGATAGGATTCAATTACTCAAATGAAGTTATTCTAATCGATTAAGGTACTTACTACTGGAGTCTTGCAAACCTATTACTTGTTGGGTCTTACAAACTTGCTATTTGTTGCTCGGCCATTAGGTCAGAGTGAATAATTGTAAAAAATAAAAAACTTACAAAAAATGTTTGATTCAATTTTACAGTCGGATATCCGTGGTTTCGATTCAAGAATCAATTTGGACCCAATCGCTTCTCGATTTTGATTCCTTGTTTTTTAATTTTGGAACTGAACCAGCACTGCTACAATTTGTTGTCCTCACATTTTTGCACCATTGTCTAGATTTCCCTGGTAATACTGAGCTTATTCGGCCAGGCTGATTTGAACCCAAGTCTTGGACCTGGATTGTCCGACCATTTTAAAATGCTCCAAGTCCAAACTGGCAATCAGTTTGGGCATCCAATGTTGTGATTCGACACATCCAGAAAGTCAGAAGTTGAAAGAGTGAATCCCATTTCCTTCTTTCACCTTTCGCAATCTATTTTCATCGGCAGAAAATATGAAAACTGGAAAGGAAATGTGTTATCCGACTTAAATTCTGTTGGATATATGTCCAAATATATATTTCGACTTAATTTTTTGAGCGAATAAAATGTTGATTTACATTAACTGAATAAATTGTAGACGTACTTAATATTTGAATGAATAATAAAATAGAAACGGATAACTGATATTATTATAAATTGACCACTTAAGTCGTTAAGTGCGAAAATGTATAATTTATAAAGTGATCAAAACTAATGTTCATGACTAGTAAATAAAGTCGAACACTATATTTTAATAATGTCGTGTTATCTTCATCGAAGTGTATATTTAATTTTGGTAATAAAGATAATGATATGTGTTACATATATATGGCACGACCACGTAAGATTTCATTTATTGTGGTGATCATATAAAATTAAATATTATTGACAACTGAATGAATCATGAATAAATTGTAAACATTAATTATTAATTCATGTTCTTTGAGGTAACAAAGAGTGAAATGAATTATATAATCAATACCTCGTTATTTTGGAAATTAGAATGAACTAATTAACTAACATGTTTTAGCAATATTGAATACCTCGCCTAATATATAAGAACAATTGATCCCAAGTGTGTTTTCTATAGAGTAATTTAATATGAGCCCAATATTTTAATAATGAGATTGTTGAACTCTTATTTGTGATACTTTCACAATAAGTTGTAAAGTGAAAAACGTTATCGGTGAAATTATATAAATAATTAAAAGTGACATATTGGTCAAATAAATCATTTATAATTATTTTAATAATTGATCGGGCGGGGGTCGAATTATTATAACGACATTTCCAGAGGAATTGATGAATAAAATAAATTTCGATGATTTCAAAATGATTTGAGAGTTGCAGTCTCTATCGATAGTTAAAAAAGTTGAAACTTTAACTAGTCTAATTGAACGATCAAAAGTTTACCGATATAAGAATTAGTTAATTGAAACTTAAATCAATTGTGTATAACAATATCCATTCTGGTTTCAAAATAAGAACTGAATTTAAATTATAAAATTATAATTTAACAGGGACTACACATAAAATTTATAATACATTTTTCTTTCTTTTCTTTTTAACCACACATTCTCCAATAAAATAATATTACACATAAACCAAAAAAATTTCCTTCTTTTTCAATCAAACATCTTCTAAAAAAATATTATTCCAAGAACTATAACATCAAATAATGAGGATCAAACGGGGCTAAATATATAAAATTAAATGCTACGGAGATTTATGATAAAGGCAAATTTAGGAAGAAGAAAATGAATATTCCCCTTCCTACCTCAATTTACTTTTATATCAAATTCACTCTTAAGTAAAAAAAGTTAATCTCTCACTTTTTCGATTTTTTGTTAGTGCCCACGCACAAAATAAAAAATAAAATAGAGAGAAAAGTGTAGTGTTCTTGAAAGAATGTCGCAGGAGGTTCAAAGTAATGTTGATAAAAAAAAAAAAAAAAAGGTATTAAACAAGCACTCTTCAAGGGTAACGTACTAAATATTGTGTTTAATTTAATTAAATACATAACTTTTAGAATTCCTATTACTACCCATTTACATTTTATCCAACTCTTCCTATTCCGACATCTAGTATCAATATATGGTGGTGTGGAGAATCAGATACCTACAAATAAAACAATAATAAGTGGTTCTTTCCACTCTTATCAATTTTGCAGTTTAATCAATGATTTATTTTACATGGCTATGTATAAAGTTCATTGAGCCTCTCTCCGAGAAATCAACGTTAAGACCAATGAATCTACAAAATTAAAGTGGTTTCCTCGTACATCTACGAATGAATAACTAGATGCACAAAAGGCAATCTTGATTATCATCTACTCATTTCTATTTACAGTTTATAGAGCCATTCGTGTACTATTCCAAGATGCAATTTGTCCAGAAGTGCTTCCATGCTTCAATTTCTTGTTGTAAAGCTTTCCGATTCCTCCATAGAAACCATGTCCTTCATTGCCTACTTCTCGATGATCCTTCCTCTTAATAGGCGTTCTTCTCTATTGTGATATGGGGATATATTTCTTGAACTCTAAGATCACCTTGATTGAAAAACAATGATTAAATGGATATTAGGTGCACGCTTTCTACGCAGTACACGATACAATCGGGTAGTCTATCGATCAAGACTTTAATTTGTTTTTGTTTTTTAATACATGCAAGAATCATATTTAACTCGAAAGCATGTTGGCCACAACAATAGCATAATATGATCCAAGACTCAAAAGGAATATGTATTATAAAATACCAAGCTAAAAGCGAAAGAATAGCTAATTAAGAGGAGAGTGAATTAATTTTTAAAACTTCAATTTTTAAAACATTTTTGAAGTTTTAAAATAATTTTGGAATGAGTATATCAATTAAACAAAGAACACAATTATGAAAGCTATAAGTAAAAAGGAAGAGAGTGCGCAAACGGTGTAATTGTGAAGGTTCGATCCAAATAGATGATCTACATTCTTCGTTACCAAACTTTCCGTTATAAGCAATGTCTCTTCAGTATATTTGATTGACTTATGACGTAATTCAAAATCTTACAAAGCTTCCGGTGAATTACACACAAGGAGCATCGATTCTTTTACAATATTGAGCTTTTCGAGATCTCAATATAACTCACAAGTTTGAAGAAAAAAATAATTTTACAATTTGAAATTTCTCTATTAATAATTAATATAGACAAATTAAGTACCAAAAGACAGATAGACTAACACTTAAATTAATAGTAATAAATGAAAACTCAAGTGTTAGACGAGAAAACTTTGATTAAAGATGAATAAAGGATTTGGTTTTCTCTATCAAATGTTTTCACAATAAATGATTTGATGATAAATAAGATGTAAGATCAATGTGATTTTGCTCAAGAATATCTTACTTTAATACTTTCAAAAAGTCTTTTAATAAATGCAAAAAGTAAATGTATTTATAGAGTTCAATGAGAAAAAAATATATGCGAAACTGGACAGCCAACTGAACGTTCGCTTCCTTGTCCTAATGTACAGAAACTAGTCATTGTACATCAAACGTTAGAACGTTAAAAAAGAGACCGTTACATTATCCTGAAGTTCATTGCTTTGTCTAGATGTCCATGTTTCAATATTTTGATTCATTTTGTCTTTGTATTCTTAAAATATGATCTAAGTTCACTAATGATTTTGAAAATCATTTTTCACTTTTAAAGAGAAATGATTTATGCAAGCGATGATCAAAGTGATTTTTAACACATAAAATAGTTTTTGAGCTTTCATCGTTAAGTGCTAAGAAATGAAGTGTTTATACCTTGACAAGTGAATACAAAAGTCTGATTCACTATCCTCCTTTGATATTTGACTATTGAAGTACTTTGTCTCGAATGATTTATCTTGAATGTTTGACTTTCATCACTTCCTTCATTATAAGTCCAATTTGTAATGTGAAGGTCCCGATATCGACCTTTTTGTCCTTGATTGATTAATATTACATAGGATGCTTTGAAGACTTAAAATCAATTGTTAGAGACAAATATTAATTTGTTTATTATGATCAAAACATTATCTTCTTGTTTGGTGAAAATTAAAATCTAGATTTTAATCTAAATCAATAGTCAACAATTAATTTCAACTACATATTTTATAGGGTCTACAACTTTTCAACCACACATCTAATCAACTTTCAAAATCTTAAAAATCTAATTTTAATCCCCAACAAATAGGGACTAAGGATAAAGTCAACCACATGTCAACAATTTTCACCTTTTTTATTATGACAAACAAGATAATTGCAAATTGGTATCAAACAATTGATAAGGAGTGTAAATTTTAGATACACAAGTGATTCATATATTCCCCCTATGTTTTACAAGTTAATAATCATTTCAAGCATATTCATCATTTTATCACAATCTTATCAAATATACATTTTTACCAAGCACATGCATATCATCTCATATGTTTTCCCATTTTGGAATAAGCAGAAAGTATAGACTGGGGAGCAAAAATAAGTCATGTAAGAGCAAAAGCACAACCATAGACACTAGTAACACCAAGAAAATTCCCCCTTAATTAAACATAAAATGCTAGGATAACCATCACATCAAAATTCTTAATCAAGGCATAGATAACAAAAATATTCATGAAATCCACATAAATCATGTTTCAAATAGTTCCAAAAAATAATAAGTGAAAATATCATCTAGATAACTAAGGTTCTGGAGGAGTTGGTGGATGATGGATGATTCGAATTGGGTGTAAAAGTCATTGAGCAGAGCTTGCATAACATTATGTCGAGTAAGTACTTGATGGAGTAATCCAGCTAGCTCGTCGACGAATAATGTGAGTGAGTCGATGTGACCTTTGAGTAGATTATAGTGATCCTAGATAAATATAACTTGTGGTACATCATCGTCATTGCCGTCCTCATCTCCGTTAGAAGGTAGAGTCGAAGGACCCAAAGTGGGATCCAAATCTTTGGTGTAAGCCCACCTATTGACCATTCTCTTTAACAATTTTCATCTATTTGAGAGTTTGGATATTGATGGTATCGGTGGCATGGAGAGAAACAGAGGTCTCATAATGCAAAAGAATTTCAAAATATTTAAAAATTTTGGTAAGAAGCATGCCATAGCTAAAGTTTTGACATGTCGAGTGGAATGGATAAGCTTCATGAAACTGATTGCAATGGTTGGGAAGTCTAATTTCCTTCTAAAAAGGAATCGAGAATGAAAATATCAAAATTATATATTTCTTCCCGATGACCCTTTCGAGGATGAATGACATGTGTAATGATATTCTACAAAACTTTACATGGAAGAGTGAGTTGATCGGCACTAAGTTTGATGATATTTTCGATATTTTCCCTGGTAACTCTACGGCATGCATCGATAAGATTATATCCCTCAAAAGTGGGATGAGCTTTATGAAAAAAATTTGATTTTCGCACACTTTGAGCTCTAGAATTTCTCGAATGAGAGATTTGGTGACGGTAATCGGGTGTTTTTAAGTATGCAAGAAATTCTATCCAACCTAGGAGTGATAACCATGTTTGTGTAACAATCTTTCAAGAGAGTGGGATATGCGTTTTCCTCTAAAGTTGACACCCAACCCATATTTTCAAAGTATTCTTTTATGTGAAATGCAGGTGCTTCAATGGTAAAGTTGGCAAAATCAACATTCTTACCTATTAGAAAGAATTTGTCGGCACTTCAAGTCCTTCGTTGGGTGAAGGTGGTGAAGGAGGATCCCACCTTATGGTAACCTTCATATGCTTTCCTCTCGACTAGACATGATGAAGAATAATGATGAAAAAAAGAGAGGATAAAATCGAACCTAGGGTTTGAAAATATTCAATAGTGCAAGTTCTTGGAGGTTTTAGTGAGAGAAAAGTAAGGATTTTGATAAAATTGGAGGAGGAGAAGATGGGTTTTGGATTTGAGAGAGTAAAGTGATGAATTAAGAGCAAAAATGTGTGAATAGGAGGTGGACGCACATAGTGGAGAGGGAAAAGAAGGGAGAAAATGAGAAAAGAGGTCCTGAATCTTGATTTAAAATTTGGAAATACACAATCTGGACGTCCGCTATACATACCCGAACGTGTGCATGAAAAGTCCCAAATTTTCTATCAATCCAAACAGCTTGATCTGGATGTCCACATGGTTGTCCGGTTCCTCATCCGAACATCTACCTAATAATTCGGACATCAGCATCATAGTTTTAATAAGATTTTGAGCATCATGATGAAATGGCATAAAATCAAGAATCTTATCAATAAATAGACACATTAGTCACATATTTCAATTTCATCTAGAATGTCCAAGCCTCTTCGAATATGCAAAAATCTATCAAGAGCTAGAGGTTTAGTAAAAATGTCGGCAAATCGATTTTCAATGTTTACAAATTCTAACACAATATCTCCCTTTTGTGCATGATCTCGTAAACATTGGTGTTTAATTTCAACATGCTTTGTTCTAGAATGTAAGATGAGACTTTTTGATAGGTTTGTAGCGCTCATGTCATCACACATAGTAGGTATATGGTCAAAAGTTAAGTGATAATCACTAAGTGTTTGTTTCATCCATAGAACTTATGCACAACAACTAGCGGTAGGATATTTTCGGCTTCAGTGGTAGACAATGTAATAGAATTTTGTTCTTTACTTAAGCATGACACAAATGCAAAGCCTAAAAAATTACATGTTCCGTTAGTGCTTTTAGGATCAATTGTGCTACCGGCTCAATCGACTTCTGAATAGCTAAGTAGGTTAATGAAAGTGCCCTTTGGATACTAAAGACCCAGAGTTCTAGTGCCACTAAGATGTCTAAAAATTGTTTTACGGCACTAAGATGAGATTCTTTAGGATTAGATTGAAACCTAACACAAGCACTCACTAAACATAATATCGGGTCTACTTGTGGTTAAATAAAGACGAGATCCCATCATATCTCGATATTTTGTTATGTCAACAGAATAATATCGGGTCTACTTGTGGTTAAATAAAGAAAAGATCCAATCATACCTCAATACTTTGTTAAATCAATGGAAGTGCCTAGATCATCTTTGTCTAAGTTTACGGACGAGCTCAAAGAAGTGTTTATCGGATTTAATTCCTCCATGTCGAACCTTTTGAGCACGTCTAATATATACTTGTTTTCACTAATGAATATTCATCATTAGTTTGCTTAATTTGAAGCCCAAGGAAGTATAAGTTCTCCCATCATGCTCATTCAAATTCATTACTCATGCATTTTGGAAATTCTTCACAAAGACAAATATCAAGTGCAACAAATATAATATCATCAACATAAATTTGAACAACAATCATATAATTCTTTTGAGTTTAGACGAAAAGAGTAATATCCATTTTACCCATTGAAAAATCATGTGAAAGTAGAAATTCGCTCAACCTTTCATACCAAGTGCTAGGAGTTTGTTTTAAACCATAAATAGATTTTCTAAGTTTAAAAACATGACCTGAATAATTGTGATCTTTAAAACTAAGAAGTTGATCAACAAAAACTTCTTCTTGTATAAAATCATTTAAAAATGCACTCTTCACATCCATTTGATAGAGAATGAATCATTTATGGCAAGTAAATACAAGAAACATACGAATGAATTCTAATTTAGCAATCGGTGCAAATGCTTCCTCAAAATCAATACTTTCTTCTTGATTGTAATCTTGGGCCACTAATTTAGCCTTGTTAAATTATCCCATTCACATCACGTTTATTTCTTAAAAATTATTTTCAGACAATGACGGTTTGATCATTTTGTGTTGCAACTAAATCTCAAACATGGTTTCTTTCAAATTGATTTAGTTCTTCTTGTATAGTCTTTAAAATTTCTTGGTTCAATTTGAGAAATAAATGCACAACTATTTAATTGATTTCTAGTAGAAACTTTAGTAGTAATACCTTTAGATGGATCTCCAATAATAAATTCTTTTGGGTGAGAGGAAACAAACCTCAATTCTTTAGGTAGAGGTGGATTACTTTCGGTAGATTTTACTACATCATGTTGATTATTTGCTTCTTACTTGTGATTGTCTCTAAGATTTTAGGATCATCCTTGTTTTGATCTTAGATATTTATTTGCTCGATTGGAATCTTCAATCCTACATCATGGTCAATACCTCTCTCTTGATCAAGAGAATTAGATTCATCAAATATAATATGCAAAGATTCTTAAACGACTAGAGTCCTTTTGTTAAAAACTATAAAGTTTACTTGTCAATGGATGTCCTAGAAAAATTCTAACATCAGTTTCTGAATCAAATTTTCCTAATTTGTTTTTTTTTTTCAAATTCAAAATGGAACATTTGTAACCAAAAACTTTGAAATAACCTATGTTTGGCACTTTATTTTTCCAAAGCTCATAGGGGGTTTTTGTTCTCTTTCGACTAACAAGAACTCTATTAATGATGTAGTAAGCAGTGTTAACGGCTTTGGCCCAAACAAATTATGGTAGGTTATTTTCATTAAGCATGGATGTAGCCATTTCTTGTAATGTATTATTCTTCTTTTTTATTACACTATTTTGTTGAGGAGTTCTAGGAGCCAAGAAATTATGTTCATATCAATTTTTCGTTACAAAAATTATCAAATACGATATTGTCAAATTCTCCACCGTGATCACTTCTAATAGTTGTAATTGTATATCCCTTTTTATTTTGAACATTTTTATAAAAGTGTTTAAATGCATTCAAGGCTTCATCATTTAGGTTCAAAAATATGATCCAAGTATATTTAGAAAATTCGTTGATAATGATGAAAGCATAATGTTTACCGCTTAAGCTAGCGGTTCTAGATGGTCCAAAAAGATCAATATGGAGAAGTTGTAAAGGTTTTGTAGATGAAGAGTGCAATTTATATTTAAAAGAACTTTTCACTTGTTTCCCGAATCCACAAGCATTACAAATCTTAACTTTCTCAAATTTTAAACTTTGCAATCCTATGGCAAAACAATTTTTTTTTTTTTTTTTTTTAGAGAAGACCCATGCTAACATGATCTAATCTTCTATGTCATAACCAAGTATCATCTTTAAAAGAGAGAAGGTCCATGCTAACATGATATAATCTTTTATACCACAACCAATTATCCTCTTTCAAACTCAAAAGATATTTTTGATTATTTTCAAATTCGATATTTATGATACAAACACCTTTATTTTGACTTCCTATAAACATCACTTCTTTTGATGTAGTATCCTTAATAAGACATTTGTAAAAATTGCATTTTTTTAAGTGATAAACTTTATCACATAATTAACTAATACTAAGCGAATTATGTTTGATGTTATCTACTAATAAAATATTTTCAATTGAAGAGGATAAGATATTATCAATGCTTTCAATTCCAATGATTTTTCCGTTTGGATTGTCTCCAAATGTGACATGACATCCATCATTATTTTTGAAATTTGATAACAAAGTCCAATCTCTAGTCATGTACTTTGAGCATCCACTATCCAAGGACCATTTGCTTTTTTTCTTCTTTGATACCTACAAGGATAATTTATTTTTTCATCTTTGGTACCCATACAAGTTTGGGACATTGGTAGTTAGTTTTAGTGGACTCTTGAATCCACTTACTTTTGCTTTTAAAGTGTAGCCTCTTTTTGGTTAGACAATTAAAGGTAACATGTCCATTTTTATTGTAAAATCTACAAGTAGTGTTTGGAAGAGAGGCATTTAATGCTTTAACAAATAGATTTTTGAAGATTTTTGTTTCAAGAAAGGTTTATACCCAATTCTTCATTTATCAAAAACTCATTTTGATCACCAAGCATTAAGCCAAAATGTTTCTTACCTGGAGTGAATTTGTGAACAATCGTGATCAAATCTTCAACTTTGTTTTTTAAAGAAGATTTTTTTTAATCAAAGAATCATTATCCTTTTGAGTTTCAAAAATATGAGTGTTTCATTTTTAGAATAGAGTGATTTAAGACAAGTTTTTCAAATTCTTGAAGAATTTCATCATAGGAAGTAGATAAACCATCATATGAATATTTTTCAATAGGATTTACACCATCTGTGATTGCCGTGAATCACATGTTGGCGACTTCTTCTTGACTATCACTTTCATCACGATCATTCTCATCTCATGTCGCTTGAAATGCCTTTTTCTTGATATTTCTTTTCCTGTTTGGGCACTCGGTTCTCTTGTGTCCGAATTTGTCATAATCATAGCAAATGATTTTCTTGCTTCTTATTTCACCATATTCTTCTTTCTTTTAAAACCGCTAATTATTACGAAGACCTTTCCATTTCTTAAAAAGAAGAACTAGATCACCAAGTTTTTCATCGCACATGTTTTCACTTGTAGTTCCTTCTTCAATTGCCCATTTTAAAGAAATTTAGAATTTAGGAGGCTTCTTTGCTTCTTGTTTTCTTTTCCTCATTTTCTTCTTAGTTTCGGCGTTGTTGAGCTCATAAGTCATCAAGGTACCATAAAGCTCTTTCAATGGATATGAGTTGATATCTTTGGCATATTCTATCAACATCCTTAATGGGCTCCAATTTTCCGATACTGACCTAAACATTTTGCTTACAAGTTCACAGTTAATTATTTTACGATCAAAGTCTTTATCGTCGTTAACAATATCGGTAAAGCATGTAATCATATCGACAATAGATTGATCTTGTTTCATAAAGAAATTCTCATATTCTTTAACCAAAAGATTAATTTTAGTTTCCTTTACTTTACTCGTACCAACATGAGTGACTTCTAATGCATGTCAAATATCATATGTGGAATCACATGTGCCAATAGGATTAAATTTATTTCTATCTAAAGTACAATAAAGTAGATTTTTGGCTCTACCATTTAAAGATAATTTTCTTTTATCATTTTCATCATACTCTTATCTAGGTTTTGGAATGGTTTGATCTGGTTTACCTTCAACCTTAATCATCTTTGTAGGCACATAAAAACCACGTTCAATGACTTCCCAAATATTATAATCTATGGATTGAACATATATCATCATACTAGTTTTCAATAATTATAGTATGTGCTATCAAAGAAGGGAGGATGATTTGTAGAATGTCTCTCAAGATTTTGAAGATTGTGGCTAGTCATTGGTCAAAATTGTGAAATCTTTTAAAAATGAGCATCTCGCTCTGAAACCAATTGAAAGCCCAAGAGTAATTAACCAAGAGAGGGTGAATTGTTTAAAAAAAATAAAATTCGAACGATTGCTACAACGTTTAAAAATAATTTTGGAATGAGTATATCAATCAAAGAAAGAACAAAAATATGAAAACTGTAAGTAAAAGGGAAGAGAATAAGCAAACAATGTAATTGTGGATGTTCGATCTAAATCGATAATTTACATCCTCCGTTTTTGAGCTCTCAGTCACGAGTATGACATTTTCATTGTATTTGATTGACTTATGGTGCAATCCAAAACCTTACAAAACTCTTGGTGACTTACACACAAGGAACACTGCCCCTTTTACAATATTGAGTTTTCTGGGGCCTCAATATGACCCACAACTTTGAAGAGAAAAATAATTCTACAATTTTAAATTTCTCACTTAATAATTGATATACACAAATTAAGCATTAAGAGAGATATATATGGGCTAGCACTTCAGTGGATAGCAATCAATGAAAGCTCAAATTTTAGATGAGAAAACTTTGATGATAAAGATGAATAAAGGATTTTGTTTTCTCAATCAAACGTTTTCACGATAAATGATTTGATGATAAACAAGATGTAAGATCAATGTGATTTTGCTTAAGAATATCTCACTTTAATGCTCTAAAAAAGTCTTTTAATGAATGCAAAAAGTGAATGTATTTATAGAGTTCAATGAGCAAAAATATATGTGGATGGACAGTCAATTGGACGTCCGCTTCCTTTTCCAGACAAAAAAAACTAGCAATTGTACATCAGACGTCAAACGATAAAAAAGGTTATTGTTATATGATCCCACTTTCGCATGGACATCCAGACGTTCATTGCTTTGTCTGAACGTCTGTATTTCAAGAGTTTGATTTTATTTATTTTTTTGCATGGTTTGATGTGAATATTCTTAAAATATGATCTAAGTTCACTTACGATTTCGAAAATCGATTTTCGCTTTTAAAGAGAAATGATTTATGCAAGCGTTGATCAAAGTGATTTTTAGCACATAAAATGGTTTTGAGCTTTCATCGTTAAGTGCTAAGAATTGAAATTTTTATACATTTACAAGTGAATACAAAAATCTAATCCACTATCCTCCTCTGAATGATTTATCTTGAATGCTCGATTTTCATCACTTCCTTCATTGCAAGTCTGATTTGTAATGTGAATGTCTGGATATCGACCTTTTTGTCCTTGATTGATTAATATTACATATGATGCTTTGAAAACTTAAAATCAATTGTTAGAGACAAAAATCAATTTTTTTGTTATGGTCAAAACATTAAGGATAAAGTCAATCACAGGTTGACACAAGAAAAGTAAAACATTTGTTGAATACATCATAAAGTATTAAAGAAGGCACCACATTTTCTACGCAAAATATTACATTTTATGATTTATTATTTTAACTTTTCCCATTATTTATTCATTGAATTTGCTAGCGTCCATACCACTCTTGGCATCATGGATGCTGCATTGACCTGTCAAGCAATTTAGGTAAATGCAGATGGGGACCACATGATCACATCTCTAGGTTTTGTTAAAAATTATGGGATCATTATGAATATGTGTGAATTGAAAAGGTTTACAATTGGTGTGATAACTAGTCCAAACTCTTCAAATACATATGATGCATATCAAAGAGTCATGTTGTTTCGATTTGATGTAACTATTTAAAAAGGTACACTATGAAAAGTTATAAATTTTCGATAGGGTGCGTCTAGATCACGAAATATGAAATGGTGTGATCTAATGGTCAAAATGAATTTTTGCCAAAAGATTCAACCATTCCAAAAAAAAAAAAAACACTTGAAAATCTATAAATAGGGACCCCCTAATTTCAATTTTTTACACCAAAATTGTTCAAGAAAATTTGATTTCTAGATTCTCTCCTCTCTTCAAAATATTCTTTTGTTTTTATTTTGTTGAAATTAAATTTTGTCCGAATTATGTTTAGAAATAAAATTTTGCATAAGAAAATTTTAGTTCCTGTCTGTTCCGCTTGTGAAAAACACTTTCAACATTTTGGTTTGTCCATTAAATTAATATTATGCTATATTATTTTAGAAGAAGCTTTGTACTTTGGGAATTAGATGTTCATTTGATCCTACTAGCACCATTGCATGAGACGAAATCTATCTTAAGGAGATTTACAATCGCATACTTCGCTTCATTTCATCTTCTTTTACCCGATATTTTGATCCAGTAAGTTACGATTTTATTATATTTGCATAAACATATGTTTAGTTAAAAGGAATATAATTATGCACTAATTTGTCAAACAATCTTAAAATAGCTTCCGTTCTATTGTGCATTTTATATTCCATTTTTATGAATGGATTGACGTTAAAAGATTTATTCAAATTAGATACTGAATACACCACCTTTTTGACATTGATCATAATTTTGAAATTTTGATATCATTTTAGAATTGTGAATTCTAATTAATATTCTTGCAGCAATCATTAAAATTTGTACAAAATTTAAAGTATCTATTTGTATTAGATACAAGTTTGTTACTCAACAACAACTATCCATTAAAGGTAATATGAGGCAGAATGTAGAACTGAATATTTATTATTCATATGAAAATTATAATTTTCTTAGTTCATTTTATATGATTATTGCTAGTAAACTTGGTTGCATTCTGTGCTGTTGTGGATACTTTCGTACTAAATAGATTTTGGAGTTTAGATTCTTCTATCTCCTAAAGTGGTATTATCCATATATCCTAAACTCCACTGAGCTATATTCTTCAAATTCGACCATTTACGAGCTTTTAAAGGTATTATACCAAACTGAATGTCTACCATGGTGCTAAACATGTGTTGATTGACTCTTCTAGATTCTGCACGACCCTACAAGATGTATAACTGAGACAATTTTTGTCCCTTTAATACAACCTGGGCACCCTTATAAACCTTCAAAACTCCACCTCCACAAAAGAACTCATAATCCTTTGAATCAAGGATAGACAACGAAATGAGATTATCTTCAAATTCGGAACATGTCGAACCTAGCCAAGTGTTCAAATTGTCCCGTCCAATAACTTCAATCTGACCGCACCAATTTCAACAACCCGACAAGGTATATTGTTTTCTATAAACATGACACATTTGGAAATAGTTTCATATGTAGTAAACAAGTCCTTATTAGGACGCATAAAAAACATACATGCTAAATCCAGAATCCAATCCTCCTCTGTTTTAGACTTGATATTAGAAATAGCCAAGAGATCTCCCTCATTTACAATATTCTCTACGAGGTCTGCTTCACCTGAAGTCTCTAAGTACTTCCCATATCGACTTGCAGCCAACCTTTCTTTATTCTGCAATTTGTAGCAATATTCTTCGTGTGCCCCTTCTTCTTGCAGAAGTTACAAATCTGATTACTTAATTTAGACTTCGATGTGACCCTTCCAGAACCACCATGAACAACAAGGCCTTCTCTATCTCTGGCCTCAGACACCAGATGCTTCATCTTCTCTTTTGAAAACAAAGTATTATACACCTTCACTATAGTAAGAGTATCACGACTATACAAGATCGTGTCTCTAAATAAAGAAAATGAAGCGGGCAACAATCACAATATGATTAAGGTCAAATCTTATTCATCATACTTTACTTCCAAAGTTTTCAAATCAGCGACGATCTCTTTAAATACAGTCGGTGATCTTCTAATAATCCTCATTCTGCCATTCGATGAGAGTATAAACGCTGCTTGAGATACAACTTGCTTATAAGACTTTTAGTCATGTT